>OMLF01043200.1:924-11519 GCA_900302615.1 Holocentrus rufus | reverse complement strand
GACAGAAACCCGTTCAGCGTGATCAAAACGACATTAAGGGACGAGCGGCTACAGGACCGGGACAGAGGAACGCTGCAGAACAATAAGCTGCACATGTACAGCTCGCACGTTCAGAGCACCAGCACGGGTTGAGATCAGTTCCATCACCTTCTCACTTTAAATCAGGGCTCCCACTGAATCTCTATCACTTTTCAGCACTAAGTTAGATCGTTTCAGCACTTTCAAATGTTATTCCCTCCTGTCTGGTTTACACAGGTAAGGCTTCCAGTGGAGAAAAACAACTCTGCAATGAAATGAAACAAGTTCTAAAAAATGGTATATTCCTGGAGATTGATAAAATCTCTTAATATCAGCAAACTTTTCCAGATAAAAGCATCAAATTCCCTGACTTTCCTTCCGTAAATAAATTCTAAGACCAGTGGGAACCCTGTTTAAAAGAAATATAATTGAATTGCATGTGTAAAACCTCATGAGAAGCAATTCATTCCACAGGTGAAGCTCATGATGGAACGGGGCCCAAGTGTTTTTGACTCGGGAAAAACATTCATGGCGGCCAGCGACGGGCAGGCTGGGGGGTCTGGGCTCGGCTTGCAGCATGCGGTTTAAGGCCTACGGAGATCCCCGTCATACCCAGAGGACACCAGGCTGAACCAGATCACCGGATCAGACCGGGACAGACCTACCATTCTCATCCACCGTCTGGACGCTGGCTCCTCGGGACAGCAGCTCCTGGACCGCCTGCTTCAGACCGCTACGAGCTGCTAAGTGGAGGGGACTGGCAGGAATGAAGAGAACACGGGTATTAAAATATCTTAAAATATCTTTTTCTATGAACTGTTCCTTTAAATGTAACCCGTTTTGTGTCTTCACAGAAGTCTCGGATGCTCACGTTTGCAGCGCTGTGTTTGTGGCGTTTATGAGGGCAGGGTCAGACATCTTCTCCAGGATCAACAGCACACAGTCCTCTTTCCCCTGAGGACAGAAGGAGGTTACAGTTACAGTCCGACTGGGACAGAGAGGGAGGCAGGTGGAGGGCGGAGCTCTCTTACCTTACTGCAGGCCAGGTGAAGGGCAGTGTTGCCGTCTTTGTCAGTCAGGCTGAGGTTGGCGTTGGCGCTGGTCAACAGCACCTCTGGAGGACAAACACACACACACACACAAAATCAGCTATACAGCAAGAGAGCCACGTCATGAGGATAACACAAACAGCAGTGAAGCTATCAACCGAGGAGGAATGCACTCTGTACCGAGGGCCCCGACCCCGCCTTTCTCCGCCGCCATCATCAGCGCAGTGCGGCCCGATTGGTCCGCTGCATCGACAGGTGCATCGTGGGAAAGGAGCAACTGGACACAGTCAACGTAACCCGAGAACGCTGCTGCATGGAGAGGAGTCCTGGAGGAAAGGAAGGAGAGAATGAATCAGGAGTGACAGATGACACAGCAGAGCAGGAGTCGTGTTACTGTGTAAAACTGGAGTGTCTGATAGTGTAATAACTGCTGGATGATGGAATGACTTGTCACATTTGAACAAACTCTCTCTATATGGGCTGGAAATGTTATAATACATTTTATTTAATGAATGGCTGGATAATGGAATAGCGCTACATTGTTACATTAACTGGTGAATTATGACCTCATAAGCAGCTGAATACATTATCTGATGATGTAATAATATTGACCCATGACATAGTAAGGAAAAGAAGACTAACAATAGAAGTTCTTAACATTATTAGTCATCATGATTATTATTATTACATCACATCATCAAGTATTAATGATGCAATAAAGTGATGTATTTTTGTGCTACATTTCTACAAATTATTCCATTATGTAGAAGTTATTAAATTATCAGCTGCTGCCACACAAACACACACACACACACACACACATCTTACCTGTCCTTGGCATCCTTGCAGCTAGCGATGTCTGATCCCATTGCCTCCAACAGCAGAGATGCACAAGTCTCATGGTCGTTCCCCCTGATGGATTAAACACAACACAGAATGCTGAAGAGTCCACTGACCCACGTGTCTCATCTGATTGGGTGGCAGGCGAAATACAAAACCTGGATGGTGGATTTTGGAATCATCATAAAGCATTGTGGTTTGTGGACAAAAAAATCTCTTCCCTGCTCAAATGTCTGATGTGTGTGACTTACACTGCACAGTGCAGAGGAGTGAACGGGTTCCCGTCGATACGGCGACAGCCCTTCTGCTCCAGCAGCACCTCCACACACCCCTCATGACCTGCACACACACATAAACACATATTAGCAAAGACAGTGTTGACAAGAAGACAACAATACAACAATGCGCATCAGTCTGCACGTGAGCGTCTCCTGCTGTCCAGGCAGGGAGCAGCATGGGAGCACAAACACACTCACCGTAGTAGCAGGCCCAGTGCAGCGGTGTGTATCCGCGGTGGTCCCTCAGCGGGGGCAGGGACGGCGGCTCGGAGCAGGCGATGCTCAGCAGCTCGCTCAGCCAGGAGGCGTGGCCTCTCGCCGCGGCCAGGTGGATGGCCGTGCGACCCCGCGAGTCGCCAAGCAAAACCGAGGCCTCCTGCTCCAGGAGACACTGGACACACTCCTCCTGACCGCACAGCAGCTGGGGAGGAGGGGGGGCAGATCAGATTAGAACCACACTTGAATGATGAAGTGTCATCTTTACTAGGTAAGCAGGTTAGCAGAAAATAGTTTTTTTTATAGATCTACAGTAAATAGCACAGATGTTGGGAGTGCAAATTGTGCATAGTTGGCTATAACACATTATTAGATTTGCAGAAAGCACAAAAATATGCATTGCTAACTTTTCACAGTCATGGATGCAGCTGGAAGAGCAGGCATAGAAAATGTGTCCATATGTGCAAATCTGCACAGCAGGACATTCAGGTTACCAACAGATTATCAAGCATCCATAAGAGAGAGAGGGGAGAGAGGGAGAATCATGAGACAGAGAGGAAAATGAGGAAGGAAGACAGCAGAGAAGAGAGGAGTCATGAGTTATGAGCATGAACTGGACACCGATAAGCTCAACAAGCTGACCATAACTCATTTGCAACACATATTTCCATCACGCGCTCAGTGAGGCTCACCCCAAGGTGCAGCGCGGTCAGGCCGTGGTTATCAGCCATGTTGACGTTAGCTTCTCTCTCCAGCAACAGCGACACGGCGTCAACGTGGCCTCCTGCCACCGCCAGCATGAGAGGAGTCCTGCAGGGGGGAGGAGGCAGGGGATGAGTGAGAGAGAGAGAGTAGGTGAAGGGAGGAAGGAAAGAACATTTTAGGAAGGAGAGGAAATATATTTGTATATGCAGGCAGCAAGTGGTAGAGGAGAGACTCACTGGCCCTGGGAGTCGGCAGCGTCCACCATGTCTGCACTGTCGGAGTCGTCCAGCAGGAGGCGCACGCACGTCGTGTGGCCGTTCATCACTGGAGGGAGGGGGGAGGGAGAGAGAGGGAGAAGGTGACAGAAAGGATTTATTATTAGTCGATTACATGAGACACAAGTTCAGAGTGTGAGATTAGATTAAACTTGATCCCCGTGGGAAGGTGGGTCATCACATCAGCAAAAAAACAGGAGCGCTGAAAATAATAAAGGCTTTATAATCATGAATTAAAACAACGGAAACATGTTGAAAATAACAGCAGATAAACAGACAGAAGTACAGATTCATTTCAATGACACTGACAGGTTGAAACTGAGGTGTAAGTGTGCATCACAGACTTTTTACTTTATCCGATTTATAAAAATTACAGATGGTAGTAACAAATATAAATGTAGAAAAGAGTCTTGGTGCAAAGCTGCATTGTGAGCCTGCATAAACCAAAAATATACCGGCTCAAAGATATTTAGAGGAATATGTAAAGCTCATTTTTTTAATTTGTATGAGGAGCCACTTGAGCTGCTTAATATCCCGCCATAATCACCGTGATATAGAAACATAAGCAGCTGTGTTAATGATGCAATTAATTAAAGGACAGAGATGCTTTTCTTTTCTTTTTTTTAAATCCAGACCTCATTAAAACATTGTCTGGGATCGTTTAGAATAGCACAGAGCTCAACCTCATTAATCACGTTAGTACAGAGGAACGTAACACCGTGCAGCGTTTTCTCACTGGGCTTCAACACAGTTCAGTGAGGCGAGGTCTGGGTTCAAAAAAAAAGAAAGAAAGAAAAGCGATCCCTCAAGCTCAAGGGAAGCTGTTATAGGAATGAGGATTTACAGCAGCTTCAGGAAAACCAGACAAAGTGAAACGGCAGACTCCGTACCTGCCAGGTGGACCGGGGTGCGGCCGTAGTGGGTGTCGGTGGTGCGCGGTGACGCCCCCTGGCTGAGGAGGGTGTGGACACAGTCGGTGTGTCCCCGCAGGGCAGCCAGGGCCAGCGGGGTCCGTCCCGCCTCGTCCCCCTGGTCCACCTCCCTCTCCCCCTGCAGCAGCACCTCCAGGGCCTGGGCGTGGCCGTGGTACGCCTGCAGGGAGACACAGGGTGAGCCAGCACACACACACACACACACCTTGCAAGCATTTACAGTCCATTTACTATCTTTTATTACCTTAGAAATCTTGCAAAGATCTCATGCCTCTCTGGCAGATAGGGAGAGCCGAGTGTGTGTTTTTATTACAAGCAGGTTCGACTACAGTCCTGCACTCTTCTGTTCTACCCAAAGTGCTTTAGGTTAACTACAAATCATTCAGAAAGCATCAACCCACCTACAGACTCAGACCAGATGCTCCCGGTGGATCTGAGACCATCTGACACTGTGGAATCTTTCCTACCAGAACACTCAGACACACCTTTTTGGATTCACATTTTAGCCTGACAAGCTAATGTATTTCTGCCTTTAATTTGTATTTCATTCTCTAATTACCATTTTATGATGATTTGACACATTTTATATCTTGCTGTTTTTGTGCTTTTATTTTTTTCTGTTTTTCATTGTTTTTATCCTGCTGTAAATTGGATTGTATCTCTCTCTGATAAGTGAATATGCTGTACAAATAGGTTTAATAATTATTAAATAACCAATGATTTTTACTGACATCTATAGGTATCTATAGGAGTTTGACTCATTGATTCATTTGTGCACAGTAAAATAAGGAGACAGAAGGATTAAAAACACAGATTGTGCTGGTGGGGATAATTCATTAACATGGTAAAAATGTCAGTGACTCAAGGGAACTTTTCAGGGATTTTATGTGCGTGCAGGCAGCTCACAGCGAGGTGCAGCGGGCTCCTGGCGTTGGGGGAGTCGGGGTCGTCTTGGTGGCTCTCATCTCTGTCCAGCAGCTGCGGGTCAAAACAATATCAGTATCAGTCAAAATGATTGCTCTCTGGCACCGGTTTTAATGGATTTCCTTCTTTCTTCCCTCACTGAGGAACTCGCTGACTACGCTTTGGAGAGATGTGATACAATTCAAGTTCGACGCTAAAAAGAAACAACAGAAACCTGGAATGTAGTTGCGTGGTGCGCAGCGAAAATATGATCTACCAACAGATGGAGAAAACGCCTGGAGTCACAATCCAATAATAAAACTATATCCTCCATGTGGCCTCAGGTGCACTCAGGCATCTGCATATGGTGTGTGTTTGTGTGTGTGTGTGTTTGTGTGTGTGTGTGTAAAACTGACCAGTTCCAGACAGTGCCTGTGTCCGTAGGCAGCGGCGTAGTGGATGGGATTGTAGCCCTGTTTGTCTTTCAGAGAGGCTGTAGCACCGCTCTGCAGCAGGAACTCTAAACATCTGGAGCACAAAACACAACACACTCTTCATGTCACGAGCCATGAAAAAATACAGTTGATATATTTTATACTGGACAAGGACTGTCCTGAAAACTGAGGGCCAGTCATGGCAACGTTTCGATTTTACGGTGCAAATGTGGAACACAACACGAACATATTGCTGTGCACATCTGACTAAATGCAACTCTGTGTTAAAGGGACCTTTCACCAAAAAACTTTTCTCTCTTATGTCTTGAGTTATTTATCTATCTAGATCGTTTCTGTGTGACTTGGTGAAGTTTCCAGCCAGAAGTTCAAACTGTCAAAAAGATTTACATGTGCAGATTGTCATCAATGGCTCTTTTCAAAAACAAAGACATGGATACTCAGCATAATCCACAGCCTCAGGAGTGTAAAGTTTTGTTGGGAACTACTTCCTGCCGAAGAACAATAGCAAACTGTCTTTCTGCTCTGAAGGAGTAAGAACTCACTCAGTTTTCCAGCGTTCTTTAGCAGGAAATAGTTCCCAACGAAACTCTTCGCCACCGAGGGCTGTGGACTATGCCGGGTATGTGTGAATGTTTTTAGAAACAGCTGTTGCTGTTGATTTTTTCACATTTAATTTTTTTACGGTTTGAGCTCCACAAGCAAATACCCATCCAGCCCCACTGTATGGGGGTAAAAGGATCACAGCAAACTAAACTAAGTCACACAGAAAATACTTGGATGAATAGGCTGCAGCAGTTGTAAATGAGAAAATATCTTTTTTTTTTTTTTTTGAGTGAACTGTCCCTTTAATTCTAAGTATCACATTTCAGTCAGAAGGAGTGCGTGAGGAAGCTAATGGGCCGGATGATTTCTACAGATGTATGCAAAGCTTATTCAAACATGAGGGAGAGGGTGCCTGTGTGTGTGTGTGTGTGTGTGTGTGTCTTTTGCAGGCATGAGGAGGGAGAGATTAGCGATTATTCTCCATCTCCTGGCTTTAGACAGGGAGTTTGCTCAGAGACATTCACAGTCACGGCAGACACATGGACAATTCGGCAGATAAGAGCCATAAAGGCACAAAGGGTTTGTTGAAAAAGTGAAAGAGGTGAGAGGTGAGAGTGAGTCATTGATTAAATGTCATATATCTTCATATTTCCATCAGAATGGACTCACAGCGCTGCCTCCTTCTCCTTCTCTGCCTGAACTCCTTCGCTCTCCGGCTCCAGAGCCACACGACGCCTGAGGGGGACAAGAGGAAAAAACATGGCTGAGATATAACAAGAACTACCGCCTTGAAGCAGAATCTAATAACATCAATATGTAGGGTCACTGCATTGATGCATCAATTATAAATTCTGATGATTCAACTGTATTGATCCGCTAGGAGAAATAAATACAGTGACACATGCTGAATTCAGCCTGGATCACTATGAGATGTTTTGAATCCAATCGTTATAAAAAAGGTAAAAAGATTGGTTTAGAATAAATGACGTTTAGAATAATTCGTTTTTTGACTTTTACACATTTAAAGAAAAGAAAAATGCTGAACTTGAATTATGTTTTACGAACTTGAATTTAATCATTCCAAAAGAAACATTCTGAAATCAAATCACCAACTAGAGAATCGTGAACCAAACGGAGTCTCAGTTTAGAAAGTTTCACACCCCTGTTCACAAGTAAAAACAGCACCGCCTCCCACTGGATGCTTGGCACTGCACTGCATCATGACGGGCGGAGCCGCCAACACTGGAGGCCAGACTCATCACAGCTGCCACCAGCGTTACCTTAGTATAACCTCCGGTTGCCATGGAAACAGAGAGGTGCGAGCCACTGGGCTTCTATACATAGTGATAGCGCACCACCGCTGAGTCGTTCAATATAACACCAAGAAACCAAGTGTAAAGACGAGCGGCTTGAACCTAAAAGTTTTCTGGTGATGCTTCTCTCTGGTGTTCAAAGCTGAAAGAGGATCTGAAAGTTCCTCTTCCTGTACACTTTGGAAATGCATGAAGCAAGATAAGTGTATTATTCTGGGAGCGGATAGGTCGCGGCATGCCTCACCTCCTGTCCAGGTCCGAGGCGGCGGCGTAGTGCAGGGCGGAGCGCCCCCACTTGTCGGTGGCGTTGATGCAGGTGCCGCAGGCCACCAGAGTCTCCAGACACTGGTAGTGACGACTGGCAGCCGCGTAGTGGAGGGGAGTCCTGGGAGAAAACAGGCGTTGAGATGGACATACACACCACCCGGAATTCACCAACACACTCATACACATAGGCAGTGGTGCAGAAATGTTCAAATAAATCAAAAATAAATTGCGCTGCATACCAGAGTGTTGAGTCAGACTGAAACGGTTATAAAATGACGCATCGCACGGCTGACTCAAGGAATTAAGGAGAACTGGCTCTGACCACACACACACACACACACACACACACACACACACACCTACACCCATACACACAGAAACTATGATGACAGAAATAGCACACACACACACACACACACACACACACACACCTAGCTGCCCCCATACACACAGGAACTGGGTCTGAAATAGCACGCAGCCCATACAGTTCTACTGAATTCTGCTGTACCAGAGGGTTTCCTGTTTGCACTTCCTCATTAGCCGTCATGCAGACATATTTCACTTTAACATGACATTCATACTTTAACGTGCCATGTTATTTTTTCTGCTTTATGGGATTGATTGTTCATTTTCTGTTCACAGTTACTGATAAAAAGGCCACCAGACAGGCAAGTCATATTGGAGGTAAAATGATGCCGTAATTCGGCCACCAGCATACAAAATATCTCCTGTCTTACCTGCCACATTTGTCCCTCCGGTTGTGGTCTCCGCCGCTGCTGAGCAGCAGCTTGACACACTCCACGTTACTGCAGGGAAGAGAGGGGCAAAATGATTGGAGGGGTGAGATTACTGAAGGGATTTCTCCCTGTAACACATAAGATTTATATCCTGGTCAAATCAACACAGACACCACACACACACACACACAAAGTGAGCACGGGTCTCACCCTCCGGCGGCGGCAGCGTGCAGGCAGGTCCTCCCCAGGCTGTCAGGAGTGTCTATCTGGAAGCCTGCAGACAGGACTGAGTCGTTACACATTATGCTAAACCTCCGACCTGAAGAGGGCAGCGCAGGCCGAGGAGGGAGGCCAGACAACACACAGCAGCAGCCACAGAGACAGGAAGAGAGAGACAGGAGGAGGAGGAGGTGGTGGAGGAGGAGGAGAGAAAGACAGGTGTTAGTGTACGGCTGGGAAGAAACAAGAGAAACGAGACACGATTACAGTACGAGGTTAGGTGAGAGTGCAGGACGAGCAGGGAAACACACAAAGAAGACCTGTGCACATTGAATATCAGAGACAGCGATGCCTTCAGGTACAGTAGGAGCTCACACGCACATGAGGACAGGCTGGAAGATGGACAGGGGGACAAATCGGAGAGGAAAAGTGCAGCATGTAGACAGAAGTTGAATCTCTATCATCCCTCAGTGGTTCGGAGGCCGCTGACTGGATTTCGGCCAGCAGACCGTTTCACAGAATACCAGCCAAGAAGAAATGAGTGCAACAAATACAAAAAACCCCAAAGTGGCCCTAACCAGCCATCAAACCGCAGCTGCATGCAGGATTCAACTACATGTAAATTACTCCTTTGTTGTTCATTACAGCGAGGCAACAGCGCTGCATATGGAGCCCAGTTTCATCCTGCCCCAAGCCACTGGTCCCAAAACTGGGGAGACAGCCAGGGCCTTGTTAAATTAGAGAGGGGGGTCTGGAGCCAGGATGGATACCGTTTCATTTCATTCTTGTCATTTCCCCAAATCTGCTTAAAATTTGCTCAATCTAAAAAAGTCTTTCGTCTTGGGCACTGCAGAATCCCGTGTCAGAACAAATAAGGGCGCTTTTCAAGATTTTAACCACCAGTATCACTATCCCAAGAGGAGAGTGTGTAAGGGAATATGCTGTTGTCCAAGTGGAGACAGATCCCATCAGTGATGAGTAATCAGCCTCAGTAAGGCCTTGTCTGTCTCTGGAACAGTGTGACTCAAATCTGGCCAAGGCTGAATACTTGCGCTTGTGCAGGAATTCACCACCGGGAGCGAGAAAAACAACCGGGGCTCAAACGTTCCTGTTCTACGGCACGAAAAATGACACTGCAGGATGATTCTGCCCTTGGGAGCCATCTGGGAATCTTTTTATTCCCCCTTTCCTGACCTTCGCTATTAAAAGGGTGACGGCAAAACAGACCCGGGATCAGCCTGTAGGGACAGTGTGTACAAAGTGCAAACATTTGTGCAAGTGCTGTCAGACATAACGTGAGTGCACACAAGCTAGCAAAGTCAGAGTTTCCAGCGACAGTTATATTGACTGATTCTATGATGCATTTTTTCTTGTTTTTCTGCAATTCAGCAATGTTGTTCATGTAATTACAGTTATTTATGAAAGTAGGTCATTTCTTCCTGCTGCATGGTTACCTGCCGGATCTACTTTCCAATTTAAATAGAGAAAAAAACAGTTTAATTTCCTCGAAAAATGGGCACCGGAAACATGTTTTTTTATATCGGCATATCTGCATTACTTGTGTTTGTTTGTGTGCTACAAGTGTTATTTTGGGACCTGTTTTGCTGCGTTATGGAAATTAATGGAGAAATACAATTACAGTAAATATATATAACCCAACACTAACATTCAGGGCTAAAGACAGTTCAGTTTACTGTGTCACTGGAAGCTGAACTTGGAAACAAAAATCTACTTTTAGACTATTGAGTGTTACTCATAACATCACTCACACCACAACAATCTCTTTCTGATATCCCTTTTCCCCGGCCTGTTGTAATATATTTAGATGTTTCTTGCTCATAGACA
>OMLF01043193.1:2289-28345 GCA_900302615.1 Holocentrus rufus | reverse complement strand
AATCATGTTGTTTTGAAGAGTCTACAGCATGTTCATCTCCAGGGAGTTAGTTTTTTTCCACATCAGGTTATTGTTGCAGCAACACAACATACAGTAAATCATCCATCTCTTTGCTTAACTCTGGCCTTTGTTTTAAAGCCAGAAATACACTTTTGCATCATGCTCAGTAAAAAGCATGTAAAATATTAAGTAAAAATACATGGGCTGTGACAACGAATACGGACGCTCCATAATCCAGGATGTAGTAGAGGGTACACCCTGTCAAACTCAGTTTACCCCATTTTTCATTTGCTAAAAAATGTTTGCCCACGTTTTCAGACATCCATAAATCTTCATGACATAAATTCACAGTAAGTAGTCATCAAACTGATGTAAGTTATATGAGAATGTAGTCTTTTAATGGAGAAAATAAATGCTTTTCTGAAAATATAATATGATTTTTGTTTGCATTATGATGATTGCTGGTTTACTCACCTCTTATCTGCAACTACATCACTGGCCATAATCTAGGTAAAACAATACTGTTTTTTGAAAGCCAATGCTGATATCAATATTTTAGAACAATATTTCAGTTTTCAGTTTCTTTACTCTGCATTGTATGTTTGTATTTTTGTTTTGTTTGGACTTGCCTTTACCTAAAGGATTACAACCAAACAGGGCTGGTTGAGTTTAAAACGCCTGGGATGGTTGCTACTCAATTTCAAAGGAATTGTTTAGAAACTTGATCCGACCCTCCAGCAAGCATACCTTCTTCACCCACATCTCTCTTGGCCTCTTTCTAAATCACTCCACTGGAGCAGTGTAAACAAACTTCAGTTTGCTCTCTGATATTGAGAGGTTAAGACAAGCGGCAGTCCTCTGCTATGACAACACAGCCTCAGACAGACGATGTCATCCGTCTTACCTCACTCTCCATCCATCACTATGCCGGAGTCGACATGTCTGACAGACCCACTCTCGCTTTTCTAGCTGGCACAGGCCTCCACATCTGTCACATTTTCCTCCAAGCTTACTTTTATTACACCAGATGAAGCCCCCCTCCCTCCGCGGCATTCACGGACACCTGAAGGGCAAGCAGGCAGAGAGAAAACATATTGATTAGTCACGGTATCTGATGTCATCTTGGTTCCATAAACGCTTTTTTCAATTGCCGCTCAGCTACCTGTAATACGTGTGAGAGAGAAATGTGTGAGCCATGCTACAAGCAAAACAAGAAGCAATTTGTAGTTTAACTCAGACAAATCATTAATGAAAGACTGTAAAAGGATTCTAACACAAATGTTAAAACATGAATCCCAAATCCTAAAACCTATATGTAAAATATGCAACTAGACTAAATTCTGTAAATACATCATGCATCCCTAATTCCATTTATTTTGTTTTATTTCTGGAAAATTCAGAGTTTTCGAAATAGAAGTTTCCAGTAATGCGAAAGGCTACAGGTGCAGAAAGGAGTCAGTGAGGTATGAATGAAGCGCACAGACGGGATTGAAAGGTACGTTTGGTGTTTGAATGTTTGAATGGACAAGACCTGATTTGATGGTGGTGTAATGGTTTGGATAATGTTTTCTTGGCACCCATTAAACCCCTCACTGTGCAATGTGATGAACAAGTCAATGAGAGACCCAGGAAACTCGGTCGATGTGTGGTCAGTCAGACAAGCTCGTTGGCAGAGAAAAAGTTGGCCGCGGCCGAACCTTAATGGTCACTGGCGAACAACGGCCAATCAGATTTCCATGCTTCCCCGTTGCCCTGCAGATGAGATTTCGTTTCATGAGCAATAGTTCTGCCAGGCGAGTGCAAAATGGATGAGAACTTGATTAAAGCCACTCAATGCTCCCAGGTTCTCTGAAATTTTTATTTGAAAGAGTTCAAAAATAAACTTAATATTGTCCTTTGGGTCAATGGTAAGCTTTATATTTTTATATTTTCAATTAATGCTACCTAATATGCACTTCCACCATTCCACAACAGCAAAATTCAACTGTTGATTCAACTGTTCAAATCTCTGTGGCTGCAGATCACAACAAAGATGCAAACAGAGCCTCTTGCAAAGCTCAGAATGGGTCAGAAAAGAGCGACCTATCAACTAAACTGCTTGGAGGGTGAATGCCCTTTGAGTAGTAGCAATGGATCATTCAGACATTACAAAACGCTGTCGACCAAATGCATTCCTTCATGGCCGCAGTCTTCCTTTTTTCAAGTGGATACTAGCAGCAAATCACCATTGTCTCAAGATGGTTCAAGAACCTGACAGTGATTCCAGTTCGGTCCCCTGATCTCAAGCCAATATACTGAGCCTTGGGATGAGATATTTGCAGCATTAAAAGCATCTGTTGGAACTGAGTGATGCTGTTGAGTCGGGTAGACCAAGATCCTGATGAAACGTTTTCAGCATTCAGTTCTGGAGGCAACAGCATCCTACTCACTTCTAGCGAGGCATATCTATGATCTGCAGTGAGAGCATATTTCCTCTTAAAATATGTTTAGAGGCCTGACTTTAAAGGCAATGATATTAGGTAGGCACAACTTTACGCTATATTAGAAAGACCCACTCAGTATCAAGAATGCCAATGACTTAAGGTAATCTGATTGCCAAGATTGATTTTGATAACACAATACAAGCATTTGTACATGCAGCTGGGTCCTACTTTTCTGCTGTAACACCCTCTACTGGTATGATGATACTAGTGCCTCAAGGAAGTCCCAATTGTTCAACAGAAATCATCTAAAATGACTGCAACCAGGTTAAAATCAAGTACTACATGCTACAAACTGTCAAAATTAGTTAGTCCAAAATTAAACATTGTTAAATATGGCAGAAGTTAAAGAGTTACTGTTCTACATCTTGTAAAGTTTCCTCAAGATATTTCCACCAATATAGCTTTTTATGACTTTTAATTTGAGTCAAAAACATTCTCGAATGTTCCAATTAGTCACCTAATAAATTTTACCTCTCAGTGTTGGTTTGTGTTGATCTAAGGAATTCTGTATGGTGTTCTGTAATCATAAAATCATCTTGTGAGTTTGATTGTTACATTCCGAGTTGAAGATTAACAGCAAATCATATTTTCTTACAATGTTTGTGTAATTTTGAAGTGAGATACTTTTACCTGATCTTGAAACCAACGGACACTTAATGTATATAAATAAAAAAGCAGATATAGTACAATAAAGTACTTTGATTGATTAACTGGCAGAGAGAACAGGAGAAAGTTAAATGGAGGTAAAATAATGTGGTGCCCAGATGAGGGAGTAAATCAAAGAGGCTGAAATGATATTCGGACTCTACAAGAGCAGTTTTGACATGGATACCTCTTTCAGTCTCAGTGAGGAGTTTCTTAACACCCACAGGGAGGGCACAAGGAGGGATTTCCCTCTCCTGTGAAACTGAGTTGACAAAGTTAAACTGTATCTAATTAAAGCAGAGACAGAAGGTGCCAGTGGGAAGTTTGCCCTTAAGATCTGTCTATAATCTGCTCTGGGAAGACACAGCTACTCTCCTTACCCCCCTTAAAGCCGTCTCTCCTTTGAATCTCAGCCTCACATCCTAATCAAATTGAGAAGGAGAGAAAACATTGACAATTTCACAGGAAACAGCAGTCTACATATTTGAAGGCATTGCTGGGATAGACCATGAAGAACCGGTACTCCAATTGCAGATAATTTCATCAAATAATTCAACAAAACAACATAAAATGTAGCTTTTGAATCCATTTCAACCTAATTAGTTACAATTTCATTTCATGTCAAATTGATGAGTTGGATCAACCATTTAATGTCAAGTTGGTTAGATAGAACATCTATAAAACACAGGTAAAACTAGCAACTCCAACAAGATGGAATTCTGAAATACTTTTACTCAAACCAGAATTCTTTGACCAATGCACATAAAACCCCACAAAGCCAATGGCACCGAGAGACGCCTGCGTCGATAAATCAGCAGCGGGCCGCGAACAAGGGCCGGTGCCGGCAGACCTGTGTGCAACAGGACATCTCTATCGGTGAATTTCACAGGTCATTACTCTGGCTCCAGCCAATGCAGCCTCCAGTGGCTCTGGAGACGGCCAGCTTTTTCTCAGAGACAACAGCTTACTGGGCTTTGTGCTGGCTAAACAAGCGTGTCTGTTTCACAGCGGTAGATTAATGTGTAGATAGAGGGTTCACTCCTTAGGGAGACCTGTAGAGGAGCCATCCATCAACCTTTGGAGACCATTACAAAATAACAAAAAAACAAAATCTAAAAAAGGGGCCCACGGACTGAACCCTGTCCTCTGAGGGTAGAGAAGGAGACAGACAGAAGATGTTCTGGCCTCAACAGTGACCAAACAGAGGAAATTCATTTTCTCAAAACCCCAATGAGCACATTATCACTGCTTAAACACTTTCAAAGATTAGATGGCTAAGCTGATAGCTGATGTATGAAAATGATCAGTAACAGACCAGGAAGAAAACAGCCAATGTGTCTCATCGCGGGGCGCCCCATAATGCAACTTTAGAGAATTTTCATTAAGTGTTGTCCCCCGAGAAGTTGTGTGTGGTAAACACACTAAAACCATTCCCCCACCATGAATGACAGTAAACAACACAGAGTCTCTGGCTGCACCCCAACCCCGGGGGGAGAAAGGGTAACACAAACACAGCATCTGACTCGGTCTTAATTTGTTTAAAGCGGGCTATTCAAACAGGATCCCCAGCAGAGACAAAATCTCGTTTCCAAGGCTGTCGCCATGGCTCGAGTTGTGTTGTTTAGGAAGGGAGATCAGGACGCCACTGACGACTCAGCTGACTTCCAGCACACACAGCTTCACAGAGGCGCCGGGTTGTAATTAACACTTTGCAGATTACGTTTACAGGACCAACACGGTCTGCCCTTTTATTACCCCCTGGGTTTTACTTCTGCACTCCAGGCCTACAGAACATTCTCTGTTTGACGGTGTCCTGTCATGTGTGAGAACTTTTGACAGTTTTTGGCGGTGGTACCGGTGAGAGTCAACGGGCTGCTCGCTGCCAGTCTTTCTTCCTGGGCAGGGATAATGAGAATCTCCCCAAGCCCCTTCCTGGTTTGCGGCTATAATTGGGTGAAGACAATATCCTCTCACACACAGAGGAGACATACTGTAGTTTGACAGCATTTATCTATTTATATCCCCCTATCTGCAGTCTTCATTCGTTTATTTGGCCTCATGCTGTTGGCTAACAGTCTTGTTAGGGCAGCAGAGAAACCAATCCATTTTTTGGCAGCGGGTGGCAGGCAGCTGGGCAGTGAGAAGGCGCAAGGAAGTGGCTGATATAATTGCAGTGTAATCATTTTCATGCAGCTCATCATTTTCTTCCCAGACTGCAAGCACCACTTTAGGTTCACATACTAATGAAATAAAGCAGCCATTAATCTACAAATACACCAAACACACTGACCTCAGAGTGTGAGGGCCGAGCCATTCAGCTTTCATCTAACATGCCACTCAGTCTCAGTTTCTTAAAAATAAAACCTAACACAACTGGGAAATCAGTTTCCAGAAAGCCAGAATGATCTATGATGTAAACACATGCACACATGCACATGTGCACACACACTAACACATACACAGTATTAGTTAAACACTGTGTAGATGTGAATTATCACTAAAAGCTGATTTCTGAGGTCTTAACAGCATGGTCGATTTAATATTTTGAGGAAACATCATCATCTGCACCTGAGTTCAACCATCTTGAACTTGTTAAATAGTTTCTACATAGTTAATAGTCCAATATCTGAATATATCAAATATGAGTTGTAATACCCAGTGCTAATATTAGTCTATGGTCAGTAAAGTAAAACACTTGTGGTTTTCACACAAAGAGTTTGCATTCTGGAGCTATCACAGCTGACCCAGGCAGAGAGAGATCTGAATTAGATGCATATGAAATGCAGCTGTGGAAAACCTGCACACTGCACACACCACTAGATGGCACATATCAGCGGAACTACTGACCTCTTTCATGCAGCTGAGTATTGGGTCAGCTAAATAACAGCTGTCATTAATTTCTTGCAATGAAAATACAATGCTGATGATTTCCAGTCATGTTAAAAAAAAAAAAAGAGAGAGAGAGAGAGAGAGAGAGAGAGAGAGAAAGCTTTACTGGCTAAAAATATATCTGGACATGCATCTGACATCCAAACCCTTGTCAAGCAATCTGTTGTTTAAAAAATATCTCACATGCTGTATCAATATGCAGCAAAATGCCATTGTTGTGCATTAAGAACTTTCAACTAACTATAGCAAATACTACTGGTAGCCTGCATCTGAAAAACGTTATTACACATATAAAACAGCGAGGTGTCAGTCATGAGGGAGAAAATGAATGTATCTCCACGACTGCGTCTTAAACACTTCTCATTTAATTAGACAGAAGTGAAAACCCACTCTGCAAACCGAGTGGTACTTCTTTCCACTCCACAGCTGGGTGGTAAATCTGTAGCCTTCTATCCCCTAACCCCCACCTCCTTTGCTCTTCTCTTTTAAAAACTTTCTTCTTCACCAACTGGTCAGTAGAGAAGTGGACTCTGTCAATTTGAATGCCAAGACCTATTGGGAAAATCTGGGCAGGGAAACTGCACTCCCCTGTCCCTTGCTCCTACTGAGATGTCCTTGACTTAGGCATGTTCTTCCTCCTTCTATCTTTATCCAGTGTGAGTGCTCACAGGACTTTACCACCTCCACTGCTCTTTATGACAAATAGGCTCTGCATGCTGTTCTACTTAATAAAGTTGAGGTTGTTCAAAGTATAGGCCTAATGAATCAATGCTCTGGAACAAAACTACGGTGTCAATAAGCATGTTAATTGAAACAAGTCAAATGAAGACTGATATATGATATTGCAGTGTTATGCTCAGTAATAGGTCTATAATGTCGGAATAACATACAAATTGAAAATAGGATTAAGTTTAAATTAATATAATGACCTTTTGACTTTTCCTTCCTCATAACTCTACTTTATATCATCTGTTTCTCATTGCAATGCATCACATTTTATAAACTGGGACAAAGTCCTTTTAATGGAAGGTTATGTGATTTTTGGTCTTTGTACCCGGGAAACCCTGGTTAGTAGAGCGTTTTTCGGTTGATACACAATATGCCCCAAATGAAAGTCTACAGTCATGAATTCCAAAGCAAACTACATTCTTCCTGCTGCGCACACCGATTCAAATACTGCTACTTATCAAACTTACTGTCTGAAAAAACAAGGAAGCATTTTCACCAAGAAAATTAAACAGACATTGTTCATTTTACAATGACAGAAAATGGCTTTGGATTGATGAGCGTGCCTTACAATGGGATATTTGAATGGGATCCTGTAAGCAGTGGAAGATGGTGCATCTTTGAAGACAACATAAGGTTTGCATTACACAATAGTCTACGTAGGCCTGAAGCAGCAGAGAAATGATAGAGATGAGTAAAAAACTCAATAACGATGGAACAGTGTAACCACATCTATGAGCAATTATTAGTAGCAGATCTTGCATGCCAAATGTGAGAGAACATATTTCCCTGTCAATCATAAAATTCATTCAGTGAAACGCATGAGTAGGGGATACCTGTTTTTGCAACTGGCTAATTTGACAATGATGATGATCATTGATATTCTCTCTAAAATCATGTCATACCCGACCTCTAAAACGTAATTTTTTCACATATGTAACCCCCCCCAACCAACCAAAAGTTATTTATTTATTTATTTACTTAGGTCCCATTGAAAGACCACCACGAGGGGAACTGGTATCCTCAGACAACAGAAAACCTAAGGACCCAGTGTAAATACAGTGGCACTCCACACCATGTAGTATACATAAATAAAAAAAGTCTACCTTGATGGGGTTTGTGTTAGGCAAACTGTTGCTAATACCTTCTCCCTCTCACTCTGTGACCACATGAGAAGTGACAGCTACACTTGTACTTTGTGCTCAGGCTTCGGCACCCTGCCCAGCCCCTATATCCCTGGAAAAGATGTTTTAGCATGACGAGGCCCTACCATGTCCTGTGGAAATTTATGGTCAACTTAAGACTCTTCTCTTTCGACCATCCTCCTCTCCATGGTCTCCCTTTCTTGCAGCATTGCCCTCTACTCCTCCAGTAAAGTAGTATTTCCCTGTGTCCCGCTTTCTCCCTGCTCAATACCAGACTCTCAGCATCGAGGAGTTTTCCAACAAGCTAAGAGAAACTTGGACTGCTAAGTCGTGTCTTGGTCCAGTTAATGGATCTCAATGGGATGGATAGCCTTTCCATTCAATTCTTCTATGGATGCAATGCTGGGCAGTCACTTAGGTCCCATGGGTAATGTGGCAACTAACAACAAGCCCAAAGTGCCAAAAAATCACAGCTGCTACCCCGTCTCACAGTTTGAGAGGGTCTACACAGGCATTTTGAGTCTTTCATACAGGCACTATGCACATAAAGCTCTGTTATGAGGATTAGAGCTCCTGGCAGACTTGGATATGATGATAAGTTGCATAGATGGTTCTCCACAAGATGCACAGGAGTGCTGACATCAACCTATTTTAAGGTGGACACCATTTCTTTGTGATGGAGATGGTGGCGGGAACAATGTTACCTGTGGTTGAACCCTCTCAAACTCCCAAATGTCAAGCGCTCTGAGTTTTCAGCCGTCCCTGGACACCTGCCAAACATACTTCCCAACCAGGAGCCAAGTCCTCTACTCTCCTGGCTGCTAAGAGGTCAACTTATTACCAGCTGACCCAAACCATAGCAGCTAACCTGGACCACTCTGCCCAGGGCCTCTGGTCCGAGAACAGGACCTTGTTGTTACGGATTAAGCATCACTTTGCTGGTGATACAAGATTCTGGTTTGAAAACCAGTCCATCTTGATGAGAAGCCTCTAGCTTCCCCGCAAAGTCCACAGTGGGCACTAAAGTCCCAATGGTTACACTCAGTCCCTTTCACCAAAATGAAGGGCAGTTATCACCATCTTAGGACCTGCTGGGAAACTTTGGATTGAGACCCATTAACTGTGGTGCATCTGCATGAAGCTGGATGCCAAGAGTTAACTCCATACTTGGTTATACTTACTGGTGGACAAAATCCAGAAGACAAAATGCTTCGACCCTCTGTCTTCACTGTGAATGTGACAAGTTCTGTATCTCAAACAGATAGAGAACTTGTCATACAGAATGACAGTGATAACAGATTCTCATCCAGCTGTTTTAGAGATCTGTCACAAAGATTCAAATTAGACCTCCCTGACATACCTAAGGTGACTCATCTCTCAAACCAAAAAACTGACAGCGACACCTGGTTTCCAGATAAAGATTGTTGGTGCAGTAAATCATGTTTCATCTTTGTTTGACAGGACAGAAGAGGGTCCAATAGTAATAAACAAATATGTAATCCCTCTTTGTCATATAAACAACATCTTTCTCTCCTCTAACAGAGAGCAACCATCAACTATTTATCATTGCACTGGGAGAAATGAGAGGATAGGCTTCAAAATGGTGGATCACGCAAACAGGGCGCAGTTTGCAATTCACGTTCCCTCCATGTTTCATCAGTATAATCACACCAACAATGCAAAAAGATCCGATGCCTTGCTGCGAGAAAACAATGTGGTCCTTACAGAAAATGCAGGCAGGGAATAATTCCAAGTAAAAAATGCAAAGGCAGATAATCGATGGAGTAATTGCTGAGCCACTGACTTTTATCAACAACCCTATCAACCTTCTCTAAGCAGTTTTTGGCTGGGGACTGATCATTCCATCACTGACACACCTGACTGATCTGGGTTTAGATAATGTCAGCAGGCTTGTTAACACATTTTATCTGGTACTACGGTGCCGTGTTGTTTACACATCTAATTTGCACAGTGGTTAACGCTAGGTGGCTGGAAGTTACATTAACATTATGTAAATTTCTTTTCAGAGTCAACAAAGCCAAAAGCCAGCTGTTCTTTGTTGAGGCTGACTGAGCTGACACCCATAACTCATATCTTGTTCAGATATCTTGTTCTGAGCCAGTTATAATTATCTGTCCTCTACTACACCACAGAAAGGCTTCAAAATGAAGGAACTGGTGACTCTGAATGGATTTACAGCAACTGTCAGATATAAGGAAGATGCATTTATCAAAACTTTTCTGTTCTTTTAGTATGATGAATAGAGAGCTCAAGTTGTACCTGTACCTACTCTCATCCAAAAGTTATGAGTTTATTTTGACCAATAGGAAAATATCAGCAAAAAATGTTCCACCTCAGTGCACCATTACAACCAGGAACCGATTTTATCAGAGCTTATATTTTAGATGTCTGAAGATAGTCCACAGATAATCTATTTTAGCTTATTGAGTTTAATGTTAATTTTGACCATTATTACATAACAATCACCAAACTTATATTCTGTACAACTATCGCCTCAAGAGATTTTACAGCAGAGATAATTATCAATGTTGTTGTGTACTGAATGTTATCAAATAGTCTAATATTCCGTATTTTACATGTTTTTTGTGTTGTCGTTACTTGCTCTTTATTTTTGTTAAAACATTTTTAAAGTGTTTAAAAGGCCTAGTTTGATCCTACTTTATTACTTTGTTCTCATGAAGCACATTTGTAGATTAATAGTGTCTCAAGGTCTTAACACAAGAAATTTGTTCAGTGATATTTATTATGGAAAAAGTGCAAAACTGGTGTCAGTAATTGAAGACATTATTCGTTGGCTGCCGCTCGTTTCTTGAAGTGACAACTGATGAACGAGAATCAAGAATCACTTGGTTCTCAGAATCCATACGATTCTTATTAACTGAAAGGCACTCTGTCGTCTACTGCCCTGGGTGACTAGGCTACCCTCTAGCGGAACTCGGTGGGCATGACATTGTTCACGACTATCCTGAGTCTACATATAGGGAGCTTGCGATGAAGGGTAATTATGGAGAGCTAAATGATTCTTTCAATTCTTGTTCATCGCTCACCGTTAGTCTTGCTTCCCTCGCCCATGCATAATGAACGACTGAATCAAATAAATAAATAAAAAAAAGAAAACTGATTGACTCTTTTTACTGAGTGACTCATAAAGAACTGACTCTCATAAAACAGCCAAACTCTGAATCACTATTATATAGCAGCAGTGTTGTTATTGCTCTCTGAAGTAAGGTCCAAGGCTAAATCAAAAAGAGGTGGATCTGGAAACAGTCTACAATGATTTTTCAATACAACTGAGAAACTTCTGACAAACTTCTACTTTACATTTGATCAAAGCAAAGCCAAGTGTAAAAGCACAGTTTGAGAGTGAATCAATAAATATCTTCAGGCAGCTTGTTTGGTTGTGCAAGATGGCAGAATGATAGCTCTGCACAAAGACTTGGCATGCACACAGGATTGGGTAAACTTGAATATGCTTGGGGCTCAAGAGGTGCCAGGGAGGAGGGAACGAGGGGGTGCTTTGGGGGAAACAGGGAGACACAGGAGAGGAATGATGGACGGCTCACACGCCAGCCATTGAGAGAAAATTATAGCTAGGTGCCGCCAACTGAGGCAGTGTGGCGGCCAGCCAGTGGCCTGGAAGAACAAAGGCCCAGGATCCCTGTGTGTGAGTGAGCGCCGGCCTGCCCGCAGAGCCCCAAACCTTCATATTTACATGCGACGCTGAAGAGTTAATTGCAGTGAATTCCTGTGCTGGGTGCAAAGTGGGGGCTGTTGTTGCTTTATTTTACATAACAAACACGCTAATTCTAACCACTCCTCTCTGCTTCCAAGGAACTTGAACCAAAGATGCAAAAAGGGATCTGACTTGCTATTCAACAGAGCTTAATCCTGAGTATGATACCCTACCCTCAAACTAAAATAAACAGTGTATTATGTGCTATGTTGTGTTTCAAATGATGACTAGACACTTTTGAAACAATATTATCATAGAGAGATAGGGTAAATGTTTCAAAAAGTTAAACTTCTGGGGAAGCAAAAGGCTAATGGGCGCTCGTATTTAGTTTATATGTTTTGTGTTATCATCAAGCTTTTGTCTTAAACACTGGACTGGTGGCTCCCACAGGAAAACATGAATGTTCCATACATTCCTTCAGTTACACTGCGATTATGGGAAATGATTTGTATTTGATTCAGAGGTTCTCAGGAAATGTTCATGTGTGTGCTCTCAATTGCTGGATAACTAGGGGGCCCCTTTAACAAACCAGACCTCATCCTCATAGTAGTTGATGGACAAAAGCCAAAATCTGTCAGGGTTGCTACGGTTCCTGATCTTTCGCAAACGAACAGTGCCCTCTCGACTCAGACTTGGCAACGCTACACCATGCACATCAAAGTAGAGCTGACCTTGCATACCAGATGAGGTTGGGATTAATGAGCTTTGGACATCAAACCACTGGATCACCCCCCATAAGTCATCAAACCTAAGTCAATGGAATTTGCAGCTGACAATTTGCAGTAAAAAAAAACAAAAAACAAAAACAACAGCATCCTTGCCATGCATCTCATTTTGAACACCATGACCAGGACAGGGATAAGCAGCAAGACAGGATATTTCAAAAGCTTCCAATTATCTGATGTGTGAACTGAGCCCTGCGCCAAACAACATCCTTGACCAAACTAATTAATCTTATGACATGACGTGTCCATCTTTCAGAAAACTCCAAGATGCAGCTTCCTGTGGAATGAGAAATGTTTCAGTGAGCACTGAGCCTTTACACTGTGCCTTTACAAGGCGTAAAGAAACAAAGAGTATAAAAAATATCTATCTGGGGGGTAAAAATCAGTCTAGCACATATGATACATATGAGTATCAAAGGACACAAAAGCCATGTTCTTTTAGCTTACACAAAGTTGCTCAATACTGAGAAAAAAATCAATACCTGTCTACCAAAAAACCAAACAGTGACATTTTCGGCATCATATTGAAAAATGCTCACTTTGCTGATTACTGCCCTGCCAAGTAATTATTAGTCTCTATTTTGTTCCCTAATTTGAATCCCACAGTAGGGTCCTCAAATCCCAAATTCAAGAAACACCTACAAATGTAAATGATTAAAAAGTATACGTTGATGCACACAGTTCCCATATATTTGGTCCCTTAACCCAGGATAAATGCTTTAATTAGAAACCGACATCTCTGATATAAAGCTCAACGAATATATATAGAGGACACAGTGCTTTTGTTATATGAAAAATATATATATCTCAAAAAAAGAACTGATTAAGAAAAAACTTTTTCTGCATCAACACCGATGCATTTTTAATTTATAGTGGGTTTTTAACATGCTCACATGGCCAAGGCCACATGGCCACTCGTTCTCATCAGATACATAAACTTTTGATTCAAGTAAGAAAAAACAAAAAGCAGGATGACAAAATGGAGCTTTAAGACTTCAGTCACACAGCAGCAACAGGTTTATATCTGAGCACTGACACAACTGCTGTGTTCTACTGAGGGAGAACACCTGCCTTCATTTAGGAAAGCTTCCCAGAGGCTTCTGCTACAGTCACAGCTGGATATTTGAATAGTCAATGAAAGTCGCTCTTTAATATTTGACCATAGTGACAGATGTGCGCAGAGGCATCCCTCTGGTCATTAAACCAGGCTTCTCCTCACTGACAGGCTGTGAAAGACACGTGCATGTGCATCAGACAAGATATATCAATAGCAATTTATAGTGGACCTCAATTAATTAACTGATTTAAAGCAAAAACAGCAAGTTCAGTTCTGTTTGTTATAAGGAATCATAATAAGTATCAGCAAACTTTTCCATGGGTGCATGTTGAAACAACACAGAACTCTCCACAATCTAAATATGGGAACAGAATATGCGATTTCAAAAGTTTTCTTCATTGGCGCTGATAAATGGTGGAATCTATCTGTGTATTCCACATTAGTGTAGACTTTGATCACAGACAAAATATTTCAGAAATGTATAAATCCTTTGAAGATTTCCTTTGACAAAGTCGAATGCTCTCCTCCTCAGTCCACAATGTTCTAGATCAAGTGCAGAAATCGTTCTACTGTTCATACAGACGCTGTCATGGTAGAAGATAATTTTCACTGGGTAAAGCAAATCATGGCTTTTATTTGATTAGGCAAATAACATGATATCAAAACAGTAAAGTTCCTAACCTCAAAGAAGGTTATTCTGTATTTGAGCATTAAAGCCAGTTTCTATATATTTTTGGTTCGACAAAAAGAATTATTTTACTGCAAAAATATAGTATTCTCTTACAAGCTGTAATAAAACAAAAACATAATAATTCACTTAAGGCTCCAGGTCATAGCAGGTTATTTACATCAAAATAGTCAAAAATATGTCTGGGGATTAGAGTGTAATGTCCTACTTTCCAAGAGAATTTCATGAAAACGAAAATATGTCTTTGATTTGGTCCTTGACTACTGAGGCCTTGTGCTTCATCTGGTGATCAATTTCTGACTTTTTAAAATTCTAACATTGTTTGAAATGAAATGAAATGAAACGAAATGAAGATGAAATGAAATGAAATGAAGCTATTTCAAAAGCCGCTCAGAGCTCAAAGCGCAAGTGCCCCCCTTTCAGAACTATGAATGTCAAGGGATTTTTTTCAGCTTTCGTCGCTCCATAAAATCATAATACTTTGTGTATCATATATATTAGAGAGTTGTGGTCCAAGAACTGTGATAAAATTGTGGGAGCTTTCTGACTTTTGCATGAGTTGGCAAATCATACTAGCCTACTTATTCTATCTGTAATAGAGGTGCCACAAAGGCTAACTTTGACTTATTAATAAGCCAGTCAATTTAGTGTAACTAATTTTATCATCTATGAATGAAAAATGAAGGACCTATATGTTTGTTATTGTTGGCATAAGTAACAAGGAGACTTTGCTTTGATCAGGAAAGTATCTGAGCCCTGTAGGAGAATTTAATCAGCAACAAGGTTTTGGCTTGAAATATCTGCGTAGAAAAAACGCAAGTTGATTAAGTAAAGGGGAAGGGAGTAGAAAAGCAATAAAAAGAGCCCATACCGAAAGAGATCATTAAGTTAATGTATTGCTAGTGGCTAAAAGCATTACATTGTTGGGTATCTCAGACTCCAGAGATCTGTGGATAGCGAAGGCCATGTCCAGAGAGGTGCACCACGCTGTGTGAAGGGACTGAGCAGTAAATGCCAGCTCCAAAGTGACGAGGGGCATTAGCAGCCCTGCATCCTCCAGTCCGCATCTGGTATTAGCAGGCACCAAGCGCTCTGTCAGCACCTATTGCTCCACACACAAATCATCTGACCGGCGTCAGCACTTTCCCTGTTCTCTGGCACAAAAGTGAAGGAAAAGATGTGAGGTTGAGTGGGAATACCCCGTGTTACACAAAATATGATAAGAAACGGACAAAGTATGTTGTGTTATGTGTTATGAGAACCATTGTAAAGGGCTGAATCGAAATAGAAATACACTGCATATAATGATAAGACTAATATGTTTGTCTATGGCTGACAGGACGCCTATTGCCTAATAATAGTTGCCTAACCATTATTAACCGCAGGCTGAAACATGGCAGAATAAATAAGTGCATCTGATTTAATAGGCACAAGTAACAGTTTATTATTATCGAATATATTTTCCTTGCCAGCTGCCAACTGACTAGACAGTGTAATCCTTCCGGGTGCTTTAATACCCAACTCTGACACACAAAACCTGAAATAGGTGGACATTCACGGAGCTGGTAAACTAAATCTCGACAGTCATGAGTGTTATACCACAGGACAAAAAGTACCATGGAAAAGAATTCCGGATCAGTGTCAAACAAATGCTGAGGATCCAAGTGCACTGCTGGTGGGCAATAACACAAACATCAAGGGTTATTTACTTTGCGTTTAAGCTGTAATGTGGGGATCTTTGCCTCTAGCTGAGGTGAACAAAAACTAATGTGTTATGGTAATGTAGCCGATCTCTGACAAGTAAGGGGATTTGTATGCTGTATGTGGATGTGGAGAACTGGCTCTGAACCTAAGTAGCATCATTATGGGCTAAACACAGCTAAAACAAAACACAAGGCTTTCTGGTGCCCCACAGTCTGCCCAACTAGGGCTGTGCAAGAGTGGGGGAGGGGGTCTTGCTAAGTCTGAACCTTAACAGAGAGAGAATCTGAGAAAATTAATGGAATAAAGTGAGATGTATTATGTCAACTAGCCTAATCAAATTCACAGTCATGACATATTATCACTCAGTAAAAATAGAAATTGTGTGGCTGAGGTGGGAAGTAGGTCCATGACTGCCAAGATGTGAGGCAGTAAGTGATTTATAAATCACGAAATGTGCTATTGGCCCTGTAAATGCGTAAGAAAGTTTCCTTTAAATCCACAAAATGTGTATTTTTTTTTTTAATTCTTTAATTCAATTGAATTTTTTCATTTAGCTTTTAGTTGCTGTAGTTTTGTGCTTATCGGCTGTGGTGTTTTATTTTCTTCATATTCTGTTGTGTTAAAATGGTCACTGAGGTGGTGGTGTTTTTTTTTTTTGTGTGTTTTTGTCCCGTTGCTGCAGTGTCTTTGCGCTACATTTCCAGATCACTGGAGTCAAGCACTTTGCCCAGTACTGTAAAGTCATTTTAGAGTGATAATTTGGTCAATGAGTTGATGGAGTTTGAAGTTTTTCTGTGGATGGTGCTCATCTCTTTGTTTGTTTGGCCACATCAAAAACACATCACTTCCTGTGTATCAGAACATTTTTCCCAAGACCCACACCTGGTGTTAAGAATGTACATGTAAAAGTTTTCATGACCTGGCTTTCAATTGAGCAACAATTACGTTATTTCACAATGCAAGGGATACTTATGTAAAACTTACTTGCATAAAATGTAACACATATTGCTTTAAATGGGGTATATGGTAAGTATGCAAATCATAAAGCCATGCTGGCCAGCTGTAGCCTATCTCCTCCTACCAGTGTGTGCAGAACATTAGCCTCTCCTTATCCTGTTGCCACTGGAGGAGAAAGTCAGGTCCTCAGAGCGACTTAACTCCTGCTGGGTTGCAAATGGGGAGGAGGGTTTGAGAGATGAGAGACTGTTAGAGCTGTTAGCAGCTGCTGATTCTTTGAATCAATAAATTAGTCCTCCTTCCTTTATCAACATGACTACAACCATAATGGCTTAGATGTATGATTGATAGTTCATAGTGATGAGGTAAAGGCAGGGATGGTAGCTGGTGGAAAGGAGCAAACATTGGCCAAGTTAAACAACTTGTCCATGAATGAAAATGTGAGCTTATCTTCAAATAAATAAATAAATAAATGCGTTTTAGTAGGGCGGTCACACCTAAGTCCAATTTCATGAGAGTTATTTAAGAGTCTGTGATCCACAGTATTTCCCAATGTCTATAATTAGAGGTGTAATCGCCTAAATAATACTCTCATGTCACCGTGACAAATTTGCTCAACTCCTTCTTCGTCACTGTTCCTGGTGACACCGGGTGTTAACAGAAACTGCAAGGCCTAAATACCCTACACGCTGGGTCGCGATCGTGCTGTGTAAAAGTGCATGATTGTATAAAGTATGTGATGCGTAAAATGGTGTTAACGTGAGAATGACACACTGCGCACCGTGGCAGGTGATTTTAAGGTGTAAAATCCACTCGGCTCAAACTGATTATGACTATGAAGACGAGAAAAACTCATACTTTTAAATTCATTTCAGTGTCGTTTTATTGTATGAATATAAAGAATAAATAGCAGTTCTCTTAATTTACATGATAAAACAAGTCGCCGATACACAGCTTTATCAATAATCCACGTTTGACTGTGAGGTCGGTCAGCCTTATAACAACAAGTCCTTACATGGCACTATGCACCATCTCCATAAATACAAAATATATAACCAATAATCTCCACAAATAAAGTAGACTCTGGTTACAAATAATACTGACTTTGTACAGGGAGCTATAATTGCATGGCACCTCATATACATAAAATACATTCCTACACTTGGTAGTGCATGTGAAAGTCACAAAAATAATGAGCTTATAATTTAATTTGATAAGAGTCATTCAGCTGGAACAGGAGCATTTGCATTCTGTGATGATGGGGTACTGAACCGGTATCCAAGCGCACTTTAGCCCTCCTTTCCTCTGCACGCATCTCCATCTCAGTATTGTCAGATGAGTCGAGTTTGCAGGTTTACAGACCATTCCCTCCGGGACCGAACACGACCTTTTGCTGAGACAGCTGCCCACTCGGACGAACCGGGGCCAAAACCTATTTCCCAGGTCGTTCCATGTGTACATGACCGGACAAAACGAGTATGCCCAAAGCCACTGCTGCAGCCTCCGCTTCAGTTTTTTACTGGGCTTGTGCTTCTTGCCAAACTGAACGTCGAACTCCATGGCTTTGATTTCTTTCGGCATCACTCCGCCGGGCTGTTGAATCTCAAAGTCATCGAGCTCCTCGTTCCCTGTGTATTTGTCCTCGATGGGTGGTGAAATCGACAAAAAGCGGCTATCGAAGTCTCCCAAGATGTTCTTCAGCTCCGTCTCGTTAAGGTCTCTCTCCCTGGGGTCAAAGACGGGATCGGGATCCTCTTTTAATTCCACAAGTGGCAAACTGTCACTCGGGATGGGACGGAGAAGGTAGTAATGCTGACAAATCCCCCTGTCCATTAGAAGTCCGAGGGACAGCACTAGCAAGTACATGGCTGCAAAATGCTGTGATTGATCCATGTCAGTCAATCCAACAGTTCGATGTGACACTCGATGCGCACAGTCTTTGGAAAGCACTATGGCCACTTTCTTGGAGCGCGCAATTACGCGTGAGCCGTATCCAACTTTGCGACTTGAGTGTCCTCGCAGTTTACACCGCCTTGTCCATGACTTCTTCGAAATCCGTGAGAAGAAAGGAAGATACGACGGACGGGATCAGTGTCCTTGGCTGAAGTTTGTCCGTGGCAGCATCAGTTTTTGTGAAAAGTCGTGCGCTCTGACCCGCGTTACACAGCTCAGATCTTCTCATGTCGGGCTCCCTGCGCACGGGATCGGCATGATGCTCCGTTGACTCTTGCAGAAAAGCGGCGGGCATAACCTGCGGCCTCCGTTATATCCTCGCACGAATATGATGAAATTCGTGTGTCCCCTTTTGAATGAGGGTTTGTTGTAGGAGATCCCCAACACCTCCTCCTTCCACCAAACCAAAGGGGGCGGGGGATGCGGGAGAGGAGACGCCCCCTGTTGGTTTTTCAGCCCACTTATCCCCTGACCACAATGGGAATGGCTGTAGAAGCCTTTCATTTTCAGGGGTTTGGTCATCATCATAGCCACTAGAGAATCCTTCTGCATGGGGCCCTCACGTTACTAAACCTTAAACTAAGGAAAGTGAAGTCCCTGCATCTAATGTCATTTACCACCAAAACATCAAACCTGTTTACAGAGAAAAAATTTCAAAACATTATTTGGTTCAGAGGTTCCCAAACTTATTCACACCAAGGACCGCCAAACAGATCAGTTTTAGATAAGATGGATAAGATTTTGAATGAGAAGATTTTTGTTTGTGTTGTGAGATAATATTGAAAGTGACACCTAGGATTGGAATGCTCATTTTTATGTGCCCTCTACTTAGGAATAATTCTTGTCAATTAAAGTAAAATTATAAACTAGTCTCAATTTTGGGTGGGAAATCCTTTGAAAGTCCCCTTGAGGACCATGGACTTAACTTTGGGAATCATTGTTTTAGTCAGTGTGACAAATACTGTATGTAGATCATTGAAACTAATGGTGTGCTCCTAATTTAGATATGGTTTTCAGGTACAGTACAGTTCAGTTCAGTTCAGTTAATATTTCTGTTAGGAGTTTATTTTTCTTGAAAATGTATTTTTACTGCACTGTAACAAATATGCTTGTAATTCCAGTATTTAGGCAGTATTTTACTTTTCTTTTCTTTTTATTAATATTACACCAGTCGGTGTAATATGAAAACTGCACAAATTTATATATTAATATACTGTACATTAAAATACGTTTTGGTAAATTACCCTTGGGCGGAAAAAAATTCAACAGTATTAAATGCTTAACTGTTATAGAGTTTGCAGTGTTGTGGTCCTTAACTGCAAGCATTACTGTGAAAGATACAGGATTCTCAACAGTTACTATAACTAGACCAACACACAGTGTTGCTCTGCCAGATCCCTCAATCAAGATCCCTCGGATCAAGAAAAGTGTGGGTATGAATACTAAATGCCTTTTCTTTGTTTTAACAAAGAAAAGGCATTTATTGTGGTAAGGAGTCTGACAGGTTTTGGGCATGACTGGTTGTTGTTTATCAGGTTTAGCTTACATGATGTAGCCAGCTTGCCAATTGTTTCCAATTGAAATCAGCTTGTTTCAATAATTTTCTTAATCCAAGTGTCATTTTCTCGACACTAATGCAATAATTTGCCTCATTTGTTATGCCTTGTTTTGAGATGGTTCAAGGCAACTAAATATGCAAGCCTGTACTGAAAACAGGATAAATTGCATCACCCCGCTGACAAGTATTTTTGTCTGTTTAAACAAAACAAAACAAAACCAAAAAAAAAAGGATTTTTAGACATGAGACAAAATGACTTACGGACATTTCACAGAGCATTTACTGCTCGTGTCCAACTCAAGTGGGACAATATTTCAGTTTGTAACCATGCCACAGCAAGCCTCTCAATAAAGCTGGCCAAATTAACTCCCAAATAAACAACTCTCACAAAGCGGCAGCCATGGAAAGTATCACAAATTGCAAACCTGTCTAAACTCAAATGCTCAGAGAATCATTCTTTGAAAATAATTTAATGGAAGAACTTCGCCAGCTGCTACATCAGCCATAAACCATCCACTTAGATAAATGCATCTCTGTTTCATTTTGAATGAGCTAATTCACACAAGCACTTCAGCGCACGACTCATTCAGTTTACGGTCAAATGATGGTGAAAACTCTGGAAAATGTCACCCTTATATTTTTCATCTGACCAGCACGTATCATAAACTACTGCTCACAAATGCTTGACAGATAGGCTCAATCCAGTGCATTCACATGTGGGATCGTGCAGAGCAGTCCATGATCCCGTTTGTCTTCCCAGCAGCCAACTCACACACATAAAAAATTCAGCCTTCCCGCTTTAATTGCTGTACAATCATATTGGCTGTATTTTCAATGCATAAAGCAATAATCATATCATAAAGCAGCCTACTTAATTATCAAGATTATTGTGAAATATGCATTTAACAGCAGGATTTAATTTTTAAGTTTTGACATGTTATTCCAAGTTATTTCTTTTTAAACAAATCCCCCACACACTGGAATATATTTCATTTCTAATGTAACTGTATGGGTGAAATCCAAATATGGTTCTCATTAAGTGTCAACATGATTGCCAAGCTCATTTAACGGTGAGTTGTTTTTGTTTCTTCTAATCCCTTCCTACTGTTTTACCACAGGAACATTTTGATAGTGAAAGATTCTTCTTTAAAAGACAGGCTACTTGAGACAGACGCCTGGTTAATTGAAGACTTTTCATTCTTAAGTAAACCAAAGACAATTTCCTTCACTAATAAACCAGCCAACATAATGACCTTTTTCAGGGTCTGGTCCTTGAGAAGTACAAAGACTTCTCGACTTGCGCTTAAGGATACGCATTCAAAACGAATATGTTTGAGTTGTGCACAGGTCCTTGTAGCCTTCCCTGCTGATTTCTCATTTAGTGAGGAAAAGCAGACCCCTCTCTTGGCAGACACCTTCAGCATAGGTACCAAGAAAAGGCACGCTCAGGTAGAAACACACACAATAGAGCGGACTCAAGCATTCCGCCAGCTTTCATCCATGTAAGAGGAAACCACAAACCCCAGTGTATTATGCCTGGACCAAGTGAGTTAAAGACATTAAGAAAGTCTGCTTTACCTTTGAAACGGTTCGCTAAAGCAGACTTTCTAAATGTCTTCAATTCAGCCGGCCGAGGCGTGATACACTGGCTGCAGTGCTTCAGCGCAGAGGGTTATCAATGACAGAAACAGACCACGGCTACAATGACAGAAAAGTGCTTTTGAAAACAGACGTTTCCCAGCATCTTTCACACTTTTTTATCTGCCTCAATAAGTTTTTCACACCTCGCGCTAATTGAGGCCACATTGCCAAGCTGAATACACACAGACATGAATTGGGTGTTATTCTGTTTACCCTGGCACTTCGAGGTGTGCAATTTGGTAGTTTGTCGAGCACTTTTTCCATTCCTCTGCAATCCAAGAGCACACAATCACAATAATCATTCTTGCTGTGAGCTTAATTGCTATTAATTGCTAAGGTGATATTTACATGATTTGAATGGCTGGTAGTGCATGTTGTGCTGCATCGCCCTGTTTGAGAAAAGCAGGCATGTGATATCTGCTGATTTTAAAGACCAATGAAATAACAGTGTTTATAGTGAAGTATAGTCAGACTTGTTTCTCAGGAAGTAAATATTTGAGAAACTGAGACTCACATCAGCCTGAAGCATGACATTCATATCGACTTCACTTTATCAGCTGTTTGTGTTAACACTTTTGTTACTGATAAGTATTTTAGGTGAAGTAAATCACTTGTTTTTATTCATTTAAGCAGGCAGGTCAACTGAGAGAATACTTTAATTTATAACAGAGACAGCTTCATACTTTGAGCTGAGAGCCAACCATAACATATTGAACAGTTACTCGTTTACTGGTCATGCTGTATTTTCAATCCCATTGAAAAAAAAAAAAAAAAAGCTGCTTTATGTCAAAATCCATAGAGCCATCTTCAGGTTGTGGAGAACTCTCTCATAAATATCTGTGGCATTTAACAAGCACTTTAATTGGCACACTTAGCCTGTTTTTCCCACAGGTTGCAGGGCTGAGGCATCACAAATGCTCAAAGCACCCAAGCATGGTGTGTGTTCATTCCATTCCTCCATAAAGTTTTCATAGACAGTAACCCTGCATCCAAACAAAGTAATTAAACCAGCGGAGACAATGTAAAATTTCTAAATACTGAATACCTCAGAACAAAATACTTGTTACTCAGTAGGACTTCATAAATTTGCATTTGGGCTTGTAGGTGATTAATAGACTAGACAAGCCTAAATAAGAATGTTAAAAATAGTGATGCACTATATATACAGTATTATGTGAACTGTATTACATAGGATGTCAGTTTTTTATAAGCAGAAATATAGTTGTTTACAAAAACTCTAAAACCAGATGTAACAGGAATTCACTCATCAGCATAGTATTCAATCAAAGTATATCCTGCTCAGGAAAACTAATGTGTTGAAATGGGGGTTATGTTTACGCAGTAATAATAATATCAATTCACATATTACATCACAGGCTTGTGGATCGCTGAAGGCTGAGGTGCCTCTGAGCTCGGAAGGTGAGTGTGAACTCACATCACCTAAAGTCTCGACACTCTCAATGCTCTCGTTAGGTCTTATTAAAAATCTTACATGATCCAGTTAGTGTCATCCAGCCCCAATACAACTGATATAATGCAATTTGTTTAATTATATTATTGTCTATTTGATCGACACTACACTGTTTATAAGAAGCACTTAACCAGAATTGCGTGACATATTGATGTTCATGTTCCACACAGGTATTCATAAATGCTCTTTATTATTGTATTATTATTATCCTGGGTTTCAGCAGAGAATTTCTGTGTCCCTTTGGTCTAAATGTTCTTTCCAGAGGTTTTTCCACCTTGGCAAGAGTAAAATTCCTTTTAATTTCAAGCATGTTTGGATATCAATACAAAATATTGGCTATCAGCAGGGTCATCCAAAAAGATCTGTTTCAGCCTTCAAAACCCCATGATGATCAAACCCTAGCGGGGACTCACACCCACACATATGCAAACATACTCACAACTAGCGATTTTTCACACTTTGTCACACCTAAGGGAAAGTCTAGGTCAGCCGTTTCAGTTCATGCTTAATTTTCCTGTAATGAAAGTAAATAGTTGTGCTCTTGATTGATGATGAAGCACTCTATCAATCCAAAATGACATAAATGAAGCATGACCAACAGCGGAGAGACACGGCCAGCATCCGTTGAGGCGAGTGGTGCATTTGGCACTTTTCAGCACCTCCCAAAGCAGGGAGCGCTGATCCCACCTCGAGATCTGGCCGGACTCGCACGAATCATCAGACCAAAGCTTTAAACGGCGGCGGTGCCAGAGGCTCTGCTGAATGAGCGAACAGGCCGGGAGTCAGAACAGGGGTGAGGGCTGGCGGGGGTTGCGGGGGCCGGTGAACGCTGTCTCTCCTGCCCCTACAACACAGACGGCTGTTTGTGCCATCCACCTCCCCCACCCCCCACCTTGGTCTCAAACTCTCAGCTCTTAATTCACACTTCATAAATCAAGATGACCTGTCCTCATGTGAATTCATCTCTCTCTTCGCTGGATAATAGTGGCGCTATTGTTCCGAGGCAAGGATTCATTTCAGAGACATGCACTGTACACTGTGGGTGAATGTACAGCCTTGATAGCTATAGCAGGTATTCTCTTGCATGTCCATTTGGAGACGACGTGGGTTAAAATCGTTAATCCTCCGTGTCAGGCCGTTTCTGTTTGGTCATATTTTCAACTTCTCTGGCAGCTAAATAGTTCCGAAAATAAGAACACTAATTGACCGCTGTTTATTTCTGTATGGGAGAAGTATTCTAAGTGTTTTTAGCAGGTTGTTTGTGGCACGATGGTTTAACAGTCAAGCTCTTACTCACTCACTCTCTCTCTCTCTGGGAGGTACCTCTCAGTCCACTGCATGGAAAAAGAGTCGACTCTCTCTTTTTTTTTTAATAAATAAGGTCTTTTATACAAAAATTGGTAATACAGTATAGTTGTGTGTGAGGCTGGCAAGGCACCGTGTGACATCATGAGTGTTGACTCATGAGCAGATGAGTGATGCACACTGGGCTTTTTTTTTCTAGCTCGCCTCCTCTCAAATTCATGTTTGGTGCAACAGAAACAGCAGTAAACCCTCTTTCTCCTTCTGTCTCACTCTCGCTACGGCTTCGCGTTGGGGTGGGGGTTTCGGTAATGAAGCAAGTGTTTCTATGCGTTGTGAGGGGCTGTCAGCTCTACACACAGCAGACCTCTGTCACCTGCTGCCGCCACTGGGAGGCTTGGACGGCGGGCACGGAGCCAAGCCTGGCGGCCAGCAACGGGGCCCTGGCTCCACCTATAGACAGCTCAGCATGGTAATTTACTCTGTCTCGGTGAAGAGGTGACTACGGCCACTCATGGGCAGTGTTAGGAGCAAATTGGTGGGAGGCAGCAGTGGCATACAGCCAGGTTAATGTCTGCGTTTTTACACCCTTGCATACCTGGCCTCATGCAGACATGAAACAAACCGCACTGCTCTTTTTTGACTATTTGGTATGGTGATAAAATTCAAATGCCAAATAGCACAGCTAATTGGTTCTTACTGTACCAAATTAGCTGGGAATAAGGACTTTCACTTTGCACTCAGTTTAAAGGTCTAACAGTGGTGACCCTGAAACTAGTGTTTTGATCACGGCACTTTGAGACCTGGTGCTGGTCCTTCATGATGAGGAGGCAGTTGATGGTGCCTGGTAACCTTGTTCCCAGGCGTTCTCTTCCTACAAGGTAAAAACCTGGAGGAGGGTCCCTGATTACTGTGGAAATAGGCAGGGGGGCTAGTAAGACCCACCAAGGAGGCCTTTCATTGGCCTTTACAAGTTGTCCATCAGAATCTGAACAGGAAAGCACAACCTGCTGTTTGTCCCAGTGAAGCATGATTGAATATTGCCACCAAGAGCTCCCCTATTTCGTTGACCACTCATTTTTTGACTTCGCATTTTCCCTGGGGAAAAATATTCTGTAGGGTGAGCAGAAGTGGAAACAGAAACCCAAAACTTTTTTCTGTCTAGTAAAACTGGACGTCCAGGGAAGCTTCGTCAAAGTTTGGTGCCTAATAAACAGGTATGGGCACGAAACAAGGATGCTGGGACCTCACTTTGGAGGGACTACTGCTCGCCTGGAAGTACCTGAGGATCCCTCTGAAGGATCTGGGTAAGTTGCTGGGTAAAAGGACATCTGGGCTGCCTTGCTTGCCCTGTTCCT
>OMLF01043190.1:7501-12647 GCA_900302615.1 Holocentrus rufus | reverse complement strand
GGTGCACCACAAGGGGAATAATAATAGCCGCACGCACGCATGCACACACACACACACACACTTTTGAACTTACACACACACACACATAAGCAGAGGTGCATACTTTAACACAGTAAGATAGAAACTGATATTAATAGTCACTTTCACACATGCAGACACACACACACACACACACACACACACACACACACACACACACACACACACACACACTCCATTCACTGCAGATAAAGATGGGCTCTGGCTCATTGGATCACGATGCCAGAAAAGCTGATTTGGGAGCGTTCAGACCTGCTCAGTTTATGTGTCCTGGCACAATTGGATGATAAAAGTCTGTAAATCTCGATTCTGTCTGCAGTTTTCTGTCTCTGTTTAACTGACTGAAGACGTTTTCATTTAGGAGGAGAACCAACGTCTGCTTGTGCTATACGTCTCTTTTCAGAGCTCATTTTTCTGCATTTCTGCCCCAGTTTCCCCCGAAGACATGAACAAATTACCGATCTGTATGCATCTGATTCTTATGTATCACATTTATAGCATTTATGGTCATGGTATCCTATTTTTAATGGAGTTGTCACATATAAAAAGGCTTAAATTGAAATTGCAGAGGCGGCTGCCCAGGTGGGTCATATTACAGTTTTTCTCAATCGGTTTGGTCCAATTCTCTAATGATAATGAATATTTCCAAAACAACATGTGAAAGCCACTGGTCACTGGAGCACAACTGATCTGAATGTCTCTTTGCAAATGTTTTGGCACATATATGCAAATGAGGAAGTAAATTGTCTACAATCTGCACAATTACCAAAACTGATAATGTTGCTTCTGGGTTGAATAGCTGTACTCTGTATTATCAGATGATATAGTATATTGGGACATCATCTTTGAATTGATGCATTTTTGTGCTATATAATACTGTGTATGTTTTCTTGCAGTGTAATGTAATGTGAAACTTCAGCATATGAATACTATTCAGTTTGATACATAAAAGCACTGAGTTAGCTGCAGGAAAACAACATCCAGGTACAGTAAACATCCAGTGTGAGGAACAAACCTGCAGAACATCTGACCACCACACAGTGTCAAAGGAGCTTTTCATTTTGGTGGCATTGGCTTATTTACTGACACAGTAACTTCATTTTGAAGCATGAAACACTTTTATATACAAATTTGAAAAAAATAAGGAGCCTACTAACCGAGTTCCAAGGAAGTCACTGCTTGAATTTGCATCAGTCACAAAATCTGTAAAAATATTTTAAGCAGCAATAGTAAAAGTGCAGGGATGGATGGATAGAATCACATTTCATTTAGCAGCAGTCCAGAGCAGCTGCATAAAACAGACATTAACCTTAAAACAATGTAAAAGATGCAAATGTGTTAAAACATTTCTAAAGGCCGCTGTTGTCTTTTGAAGTTGCCTCATTGCCTGATACAAATTTGCACTTTCCTCAGCCACTGTCTCACTTTCATCATGACAACACACACCAAGCATGGACAAGCCACACGAGCAGAAAGGAACAGTGGTTGCAAGTCGAAGTTTGCCAACTGGGCTAGAAAATTGTGCACAAAATTGCCGCCTCAACAAATACCACAGAATTGGATCAGCTCTTCTGTGACACAGTCTTAACAAAAATAATACATCACGAGCTTCTTAAAGCGTGTATTTATGACACGGCTGCCGCTCAGAAACCACTTACATCCGAGAGCGGAACATAAAGTTGCATAACCTGGTGTAAGGAGCACAAAAACCAGAGCCCTGAGCAGTGGGAAAAACGTAATTTGGTGTAATCAGTTGTCTTCCATCGTTTATTCGAACATCTTTGAGCCTTTATGAGAAGTTCTGGAGGAGGGTTAAGTAGATTTTGGCCTCCTTTATCCCTCTAATAACTGGAGGCTTTCCCTCGTGAAAAATTGGTCCAATATCCCATTACACAATTCAGGACTTGTATGACAGCAATCCAAGAAGGATTGAAGCTATCTCCTGGCAGAAACAATGCCCTGTGTTTTCTGGGGATTGGCCGCTTCACACTTGCTCATGCCAGCAATTCAGTTCTTGGACAAACTGTGTTTCCTCTGACCACTGGCTATGCTGGCATGCACAGAGAGACGTGTCTCAATGGTTTGTTCTTTATCCTCTGCACTTATGTACACACACACACACATGCACACACACACAATCCCCTTCACACACCCAGCGTCCGGTCCTTATGACTCATGCAAGGTCCTCTGATGTCGGACTGGCAGGATGTTAGCATTGCAAGGCCATGTGTGTCAGTGTGTGCATGTGTGTGTGAATTTGTGCATCGTGTTGTGGGTAGCAAGCAGTTCAAAGGCCCTTTGAACCAGGGCCACAGAGGTAAAGCGTTGCCATGGCAACTGTGATGCTGGTACCAGACTTGGGTTTCTGTTAGAGCGCCAGATCGGCTCCTCCACACTCAGTACCTCTGACTCCGCTCAAAAGGTGAACAGGACTTCCTTCACACCGAACATTAACATGCAACTTATATCTGGCTTGTGTCTCGGTGGGATTTGACTGGACTGTATTTGCACTTGACATTTAAATCTGTCTCGGGAGTACACACTGGGATGTGATTTCTCTCTCCTTCAACAAAAATTAAATTGCCACTTAAGCTGCATCCTCTGAGAAGGAAGAAAATGCACCTCTCCATGAAATCATACCTTTACATCCTTTGAAACTGGAGGTAAACGTCAAGTCCCATCCACAGTATCTGCTGCCTGTTTGTTCTGAACGTGCTTCCTTGATGGATCTGTAAACACATTAGTTCCATTTACATAGTTGCCATGGATTGGAGACCCACAGCATTCATACTTTATCATGGCAGTAATGTGGCCAACTGCGTCTCTGATCACCTCTGCTGGTTGCTAAATGGATTTTCAGTGTATATTAGTTGCATTTGCTTTAGATTTGCACTTGACATCACACATTAAACTGCTAGACTAAATTGCTAGCTGTCAGAGAGGGAAGAAAAAGCATCATTCCATGAAATCATACCTAAGATCTTCAATTCAATTTGCTTTCAATTTCACGTTACATCCTCTTGTAACATCCACATCCTTAAAATTGACCGTAAACACCCTTCCATATTTATTCTGACAACCCATTACTGAATTGTCAGCTCGAGCTTCCTGCTGCCTGTTTGTTTTGAATGGGCTTCCTGAATGGATCAGTGCACAGTTTGTTCCCATTTACATAGTTGCCATGGATGGAAGACCCGTTGCTTTTACACCTTATCATTGGAGTAATGTGTTCAAATGCGTCTCTGATCACCTCTGCTGGTTGCTAAATGGATTTTCAATGGTGCATTTAGGTGCTTCTTAGGTGCATTTACATCTGCTTTTGATATGGTTTTGCTCCATCCCAATGCCGTCGCTCTGGACACATCTTAACGCCTGGTGTAAAAGGAGTCTGTGTCATATGATTTGCAGCATTATGCCAAGCTGCGAGTAATATGGTTATCAATGGAGGGATTATCCAGGGAAGATTTCGGGGTGATGCTGATGTATTATAAGAATTGCACAATGGATTTTTTCCGGGTTTCAAGAGATCAGAGTCAAACTCCAGACACAAATGACCACATAAGCTTTTTATCCATGTGAAAGATAAAGTGAAAAAGCAAGAAGAACATTATGTTTCACCTTTATTTATCCACGGAAGGTTGACTTGGCATGCATGCTCTTTTCCAGCAACATCTTGACTCAGATTAATACAGTTATATGCATTCCCATCTGGGAGGATCCCAGATGTTAAAGGAATAATCCAACATTTTGGGCTTTTCTGACTTACCCAGACTGAGACAAGATGTTCTATACCATTTTCACCTCTGTACGTCCACTGGTTCAGTTCCTATGGGTAGCATTTCATGTTAGCTTAGCATAAAGACTTGAAATCTACAGGAGTTGTTAGCCTAGCTCCATCAAAGGGAAAAAATAAACCTTACAGTTACTCTGAAACTGTCTTATTTACACAATGTATGTATTTGAAATACACATCTTTTTAAAAACAAGAGAAGTTAGATGGTAGGAACTATAGCCGCTGAACACATATGTTCAGCACTGATAGTTCCTACCATCTCGAACATCTTGTCTCAGTCTGGGTAAGTTGAAAAAAGGATATTTTGCCCAAAACATTGGAGTAGTCATTAGCCTAGCTCCGTCAAAGTGGAAAAAATAAACCTTACTGCAGAAGACAGCTTTGGTGTTTATTTTTTTTCACTTTGATGGAGCTAGGCTAATGACTCCTGTAAACTTCGTCTTTATGCTAAGCTAACACAAAATGCTACCCACAGGAACTGAACCAGTGGACGTACAGAGTTGAAAATGGTATCAAACAACAGTATTTGTGAAGGTAATGACTCTCAGAAACCTTCACTTTATAAGTGCTTTATCATCCTGTCTGGGATCTGATCAAGCAATTTTCTACTGTCCCCAACTTTCTACTAATTTCTGCTATGTTTCAATGCAATGTGTATTAATTATAGTTATAGTGTATTTAATAATAGTAAAAGCTTGGTAACAAACATGGTAACAAAGAAATCATACGTTTAAGTTCCCTGTAAGAAAAACCTGTGGACTGATCTGAAGCACCATAACTAAGATTTACATTTCTGGCATTTATACAATACTTTTGCCCACAGCCTCCTACAAGCGAGCAGAAAAAGGTTTAGTGTCTTGCTTGAGGACACTTAATGCATTTTACTGTTTACCGTGGCCCTGCTTTTATTTAACTCTGATATTCAGCAATGAATCCTTGTTATATTTTAGGTCTAGAGATCTCTTTATTCTCTTTTTTTATGTACGAGTCTGTCTTGCCATTTGCCAGCTGTACTGTAATACTACCATAACAGCCTTGAGCTTCTGAAATTGATTTTCCCTAAGGCTTGCATCTGTAAAGGTCAGTAAAATATAAATCAAAAAGTTACACCTTCTGTCTGTGTAAGTGCTTCAAAGTCTCATCTATTTTTCACAGACATTTTGTTTCTTGTCTCGGCTTGATTAAACGTGTCAACTAGACTCTATACAGATATGTCTTGCATCTATTCACACAGCGAGGCTCTTCAGAAGACCGGCGAGACAGCATTTCAGCACCTGCCAGGCCACTGTCTTCGATACCATACTCTTTTCCATC
>OMLF01043167.1:8427-27585 GCA_900302615.1 Holocentrus rufus | reverse complement strand
GTGCTGCTGAGTCAAAGTAACTTGAGCGCACTTGTGGGTCAAAGTCTTCAGATTTGAGGAGGAAAGGAAACCAGCTGAGATGTGGAGCCTGTAGCCAGTAACATCAGAATGAACTTTATTAGACCTACACATAGAAATGAACATAAAGAGTCATGATTCTTAAAGACAGTTGCCATACATTAGTTTGGATGGAGTGGAGAAAGGCTCACTTCCAGTTCTTGGAGCATGCATCTTTAACACTCCTCTTAAAAAAAAACAAACCTAACAAGGTCAGACAGACAAAGACCATTAGCTCATTGCCTGTCTTAAACAGTTTCCTGTGGCTTAATATCCATGACCTCATTGAGAGGCAAGGGCAAAGGATGCATGTGCCAAGTTGAAACAGTGTCCTCAAACTCCATCCCTAGCATACTCCAGGAATGCATACAAGCCAGCGTAACACACCCATCCCTATGTTTAAACATGATATACCTGCAGTCTATACATACAAATATTTGTTTCTTACAAGAGAAATAACATGGGGGAGCAAGGGAAGGAAAAAGAACAACATAGCAGACATTCACATTGAGAGGTGCTGGAGAAGACCAAGATGATACAACAATAGGCATTTCAACATTATTCTCCAACACCTGAGCACTACAGGCCAACGAGATAGTAACAACGCTAAACAAAAATCTCAATGCTAATCATTGTAGTTTCATTACTCTCAGTCACAGTGCCCATATCGTAACACATCTCCTTTTTAACACTCAGTTTGGAGTCCTGAGAAAAGGTTGCCCTCATGACGCTCATCTCAGTCATTTTGCATTTGGATCCCCAACAGGCACTGATGCTCAGTTGGCATGTGAGGCCAACCTAGGCCAGTGGGTCTCCATTACAGTGTAAACTTTGACTAAAACCAAATCAGAGGAACCCCCGATGTCACAGGGATGAAGTTCTCACAGTCTTCTTGTGAGAGACGACCAGTAACAAAGTTTAAAAAATAAAACAAGAGGACAGGGTTTGGAGGACACTAGACATATCAGAGGCCAAAGCAGCTGGATAATAGGAGGCTGGGGAAGAGAAAGGAGTCTGTGCTGTTCTGCATCTGGTCTTGACAACAGCCAAGGGAACATACATGTAGCACAGTACAGATATGGCTTAGGGAAGACAATTTTGTCCTCTGCCAGGGCTGGGAAGATCCTGGTTTCACACATTAGGTTCGTTAGGTTTGCACTACTAACAAATCAGCATTAAGATGGTTTTAGGATTAAGATACTTTTTGGAAGACCTAGCCCAGTAGCAGAGGCGTGTTAAGGTGCAAGTAAAATGCTTTTTCTCTTATTTCAAGGGAGAGTACCATGCCAAAACCATTGGCCATGAAGTGTGCCATTTGGTCAACATCAACTGTTACTCTAGGTTACTCTGTATAACAACAGCACATACTGTAATGTAGTGGTTTCCTACTTTGGTCCCTGGGATCCAGAGCACTGGTGCCTTTCTATCCGGACAGGGAGGTAATTGCATTCACCTGGTATCCCAGGTTTAGGTCATTATTATACAGCTACAAAGAAAAATGAGCAGTACTCAGGACCCTGAGGGTCGAAGCTGGGACCCACTGCTATAACACCACAGTTCTTAACATGTAATAATTCTGAACAGAACAAGCAAACAAGAAGGTAAAAAAATTACTGTGGAATAAAATATTAACTACAACACCCTGTAGGTTATTCCAGTGTCTTGACAGAACTAATTAGGAAATAATGCTAGGAGTGACTGAAATCAGACCACAAGCAATAGCTTTACAAGACCTGACCTAGTGTTAAAGTCATTTTTCTGCTGGTCCCTTTATCCCGGACAGCATGGAAGCGGAGCAAGGTAGCTCCCACTGCTGATATTATTGTGCAAAAATGGACTCATTGCTACACCTGTTGAACACATCCATATGAGGTACAATCATTAATTAAAGCAGGAACTCTGGACAAAAACCTTGAAACAAAATGTCACGTCCTTCCCACAGTGGCTTCTCTACAACTACTAGCTTTTTTTTTTTTTTCTCCCCAGCATATGTTTTACTACAGCATCTGTCTCATTTATTCTCTTCTGAGGCTGCCATGCTGCCAGTCCCACTGGGGAATGAATGACTCCCAGGGCAAACTGCTGCTAGGACTGCATCCCTATAAGTCACAAAATAACCTGCATCATTGCAAAAATATAAGTGGTATTGAGCAACATTTCATTCTTGTTAAATAGCTGCATGATAAAATTAGATGTTAAGAGAACTAAAAATAATTGTCAACGTGTTCATCTTTTTTGTTGTTTCAAAATGACTTTCTTTACATCTGTCACATCATAAAGGCCTCAAGTGAAAAGAAAAGGTTTCATAGCATAGTAGAGAAAACTGACCCGCCTCCCCCATGTCATGGCCTGCTAGCCTCCAGAATGGGTGAGGCAGCAAGGCTGCTACAGAAAGCCTATTTTATTAACACCTGGTTTGCTGGAGCAGCAGGTTGGTCGCAAGGCCTGCAGCTGAGGTGCAGAGGTAAGAATTAAATGTGGCTGTTTGATCAGACATATGGCTGCTAAGGAGTGTTTATACTGGTAAGTGTGCATGTGAGTGTGTGCGCACAAACTGTCTAAGGCAGAAAGGCATTATGAGGACATCACTGAAGCTACATATCTAGATTGGAGTCAGAAAACTGTGACTAAGTAAAGCACAAGTTGCAACCTTATCCACCAAAAATGAAAACAATTAGGGAGTGGAGGTGTGTTAAGTTGAAGCCCAGGCACCACATCTATACAGCCAAATATGCCTTATAATACATGTCCAAATAAACTCAACACCACCACACATCCCATATAGAAAGACAGGGAACAATGGGAATGATTGTAGAAGTAAACCATAAACACAAAAAACAAACAAGAAAAAATAAGAAAAAGAACCAATACTGTCCAGGAGGAATGAACTGCTGGACTGAGAACCATAACCATCGCAGAGTTAAGCTGTGATGGGTAAGCGTTGATAACTTCAGTGATCGAAGAGAATGCCATTCAGCCCTGAGCCGAAGTACAGTTGGACAGACTGGCCCAGTCCAGTTTCCACATTTCAGGTGACCAGCAGGGAAACTGGTGGAGGTGTGGGGTGAAGGCCATTAGCTTTGGTGAGGCTTCAGAACCAAAATGGAGGATAGGAAGTGTGGAGGTCTCCAGATGTGTCCTGGTTAATTACTGGGAAAAGGGCTTGGTGCCAATTACACTCTCCTCACCGCACGCTGAGAGCACAGTGACCTGAGAAGGGAGGAGCGCAAATAATCAGACTTGGGGCCAGCTGCAACAGGATTAGTTTATACCAGCGGTCCCCAACCTTTTTTGCACCACGGACCGGTTTAATGTAAGGCATTATTTTCATGGACCGGCCTTGAAGGTGTGGCGGATAAATACAGCAAAAATTAAATGACACAACCGGCATAAAAACAAATGTTACGTGCAGGATAAATACAACTTGTTTTTCAAAATAAAACATCTTTCAGACTCAATACCGGGCCGTGGATCGGTGGTTAGGGACCACTGGTTTATACTGTTATACCATATTTATATATAGCCTTATATAATTATATAAATCATTTCAAAATTGGATTTTATATATACCTTTTTACATAAGACGTACATATGTCGGTGTGCGTATTAAAAAACTGAAAAACATTGATTCCTGCTTATTGAAAAAGTATTTTGCCTTTTCCAGGATACTTTTTCTTCCTCAATCACATATCATGATGTATCATAGCTGATTGTCAATATATCGCACATGACAGAATCACCTGCATCGTGATGCTATCGTTATCGTGGGTAAAATATCATAACAGTATAATATCACGAGTTAAGCAGTGATTCCCACCTCTAATATATGGTGGTGTATATTAGAGGTCAGTTTGATGAACTGCAGGTTAAGATGCAGGGCCAGATCACTTGAATGGACAGATATGATTGGCTGTCACATTTTTTTTTTTTTTTTTATAACATCAGGCAACTTCGTGGCGTGAGTTCAACATTTTCCAGCTACAGCTACAATGTTGCCTAACGTGACAAAGTAGCCCAATGCAACAAAGCCACAAGTAGCAGCTTTCTATTTATTACTATTTATTCTTGCTACCTTGTAGATTCTGGTCTGAACACACCATTACACTCTAATCTGAATCCACAAACTACACACAGAACAATGCTGTGGCACAGAACTCACCATGAGAGACCCCTCTGAATCGAACTTCTGTTGAATCTCTTTACCCAGGTCACTATCTGGCAACTTCAGGTCGTCTCTCACAGTTGATCCATCCTCAGTCATCAGGGACAGGTAGCCATCTGTAACACCCAATACCTGAAAGTGTGAATAGACCCAAACGAACAGAAAGAGAGAAACAGGATCAGCAAAACAACCAATTAGGAAAAAAAAACGATATACCATGTTATCGACCTTGTTCACACTTTGTTCTGTAAGGTGCATATTTTGTTTTATTTTTCCTTTTATGGCGCTCTTCACAATGACATGCAAATATGATGGCAACCAGCTAGGCCAGTGTTTTCTGATGCAGTCCTGAAGAAGCCCTGTCATGCAAGTTTTTGTTCTAGCATTACTACTGTACACATGTTCAAATTAAGGGTTTAATGTTGTATGGCTGAGCAATAGAAACACCTATCGGAACAGGTTCAGTGCATAGCCCTTAACAGGATCAGATGTTCAAGAGTAAATACAACAGAAAAAACAAGTAACAAAGACTTAGGGGACCACCTCATTTGTGCATTAGTTACTGACCTTTTCATTACAAGATTACTTTCCTAGAATAGTTTGATTTCTTTCACATCACGTCTCAAGGACAATGAGGATCTTGACGTTTCAGTCAATCACTAACAGTATCTGCACCTGGCTGTTCATTGTGATTTGAAAATTTGTTTACCAGTCAACTGGCCAGTAACTTCTATTTATTTATTTCTCCCCCATTTGGCAGGGCATTTGACTGGTGTTCATTTTAGATCCTGCTCATCAATAAGCATACACATACAGTCACCTATTTATTTGGATGAACAGTAATGATCCAAGGATGCTTCAATCACTGCCACAAGTAAACTATCAATTTGTGGCAAACACAGAAGCACGTGCATCTTGGGTACGCTCAGTGATTTAGGCATCTTAGCCCATAACACGATAGTGTTTCCTCAATTTTTTAACAACAGAATTTACAGCCACGTGGCCCCTAAAGAGGCCTCTAATTAGTGAAGGAGAGACTACTCGTTGGCCATGAGAAAACCTGCTCAACAAGTTTAAAACCTGTATGTTCTTTCACAACCACTGAGACACCTCAACACTGAAACACGTGTACCACACCCAGCAAGCAAGCAAGACGCCATTACTATCCCTACAGCTTATCCACTAGTTTCTGCTTTTTGCTGAGTGAAAACCCAACACACAAAGGGATATTGAGCAGCTACTGAATAGTAGTCCTTCAAGACATGTAGGAAATACCACCACACATCATAACAAGATCATAAACCTTTATCTACTTGTGCTTTCATGGGCAGCTTCTCCAGAGCAGGCCAATGCCAAGGTAAGTCACTGATGCACTAAGTGGTCTAAAATCAACATCTCACCTGGTAGTCTTTCCTAGAGACATTTGGGACATCCATGTTATGTGTTGATGGGCATATATCTTCATACTTCTTCTGGGTAAAGATGTCAAGTCCAACAAGGTGAATCTGGGAAAACACATTTTTATTTCAGACATCACCAGCCAAGTGAACATTGGGGGTCACTTGTTAAAAAAGAAATGCTTTAGGTTGAATCACCAAATAGCCTTAAGCTATGCATTCCAAAGTATGCATGTTAAGATTTTACCTTGGCATGTCCATGCTTGCCGGTCTTCGAAGTACTCATTTCTACAATCTTGCAAGGACGTCCCTTCAGCATGACATAGCCATTCTTCCTCAGAGCAGAGCACTGCGTGGGGTAGGTCTCTGAGGCCCCAGAACTTCCACTGTTGAAATCATACCCCTCGTCTGCCATGATGGGTCACAGGCTGCTCTGGAAAGGCCCAGAGGAACACAAGCACACAAATAAATCTGTTGTAGCAGGCAACATTACTGAGAAATACTTCCAGTAGAATGAGTCATCAAGAGTCATGAACTAGCAAATGTATTTTAAGGGTAATAGTATCAGCTCATTACTGGATTATAATTGTAAGTATACATGTAAGTATTTTAGCTAAAACTACAATGAAATCACAGCCTGCTGGAATACTAACTGCGAGTGAGATGGTGAAAACCCAACAGCTGTCAGCAGTAAGTGGTAGTGGACATCTTGTCCCTGACTCTGACAAGGTGTGCTTACGTGGTCTTACTAGCTATGTTTTCATCACACTACTTCGAACTGAACACAATACACCAAAATTTGTGGACATGGATGTGACAATAATCAAGATCAGACCAAAATTAACAATTAGTTCCACATGGTGCAAGTTTACACTTGCTAGTGTATCCACTACTTTATAAACGTGTTGCTGATTTTGTTGTGCCCATCGCAATATTAACATGAAAACTTCGTTCATTCGTTAGCCAAGGGAAGTTAGCGAGCTGAAATTGCTACATTAATTTACCATTGAACTGACTAGCTAACGTTAACAGTTAAATGTTGTCATTTCAACTAACGTTATGCTTACCTAAGTTGGGTAAGTTAAGGAAACCAGCTAGCTAATCGTTCAACAACAATAGCTAGGTTCAGCAGGACGCCTAACTTGCTGTAACTTAAAAGCACTAAGCTAGTTGCCGGTGTCAACCACCTAGTGCCTTTTCCTTTCATCGTTAGCAAAGGTATCTATCACGCCCCACATCCACCAACACAGGCTAACAGCTTCGTTGCTAACGTTAGCTCAGCAAGTAAGCTAACTTCTTTCCATTGCTGGAGGACCCTTGCACAAGTTGTGACACAGTCATTCAGTCACGACGACAAATGCCTCGCACCCCGACACATTTAGCGATATACACTGTTAACCCCACAAAACAGCAACTATTCAGTGACAACTTTCAACATGTCAGAGTGTGCCATTGCGCTTACCTTACTCCAAAGACGGGGCGACGGTGCTCGTGCGTAAAGCTTTTGTACTGCAGCAGGAACCGGGAGGGCAAGTCTGGGGCCTCGGTGACGAAAGTGGGATGGGCGTTTGAGGTTGGGATCGGTGCGGTCCATTGTTACCTTCCTTTTATGTCAATTCAACTTTAGTTTCAGTCCAGAGGTACTTTATTTGCATGAAAGGCTATTTATTGCTAAGACAAAAGTGCAAATATGAATTCCGTTTGTAGACTTTTTGTTATAAGTTTTTTTCAAGTTTCCAACATTTTATTTTGGATTTAGAGAAACAAGTTTATCATACTGTATCCATGGCCTTTTTCGAGATTATGGCAAAATAATTGATCCCAAATTTTTATTTTTACATAATTATCTATCAGCCTTTGTGAGGGCTTCAAGATAGATTAATGCACATGTGGATTGCAAGAGGATAAAAGTGATTTAATGCTGACCAATGACTTTTTTTTGTACATAGGCCTATCTCAGCATTTACAGTATGGTGTATTTGTGTCAGACAACAGCATTGCAATCTTACTATTATAGTGTTGGGTTTTATATTATTTATTTATGTATTGACTAATGTTTAATTTTAGTTTGCTTTTATTTTTAGTTTCAGTGATTTTTAAACAGGAACAGGTATTTTTTGTTTGGAAGTATTGTGTAATTTTTTAAGCATATGTGTATTGAAATTTCCATACATGGTCAACTAATTTAAAATTAGGATCGCATGGCTTCAAGTTTCACCAATGACATGGGATAATTTTGAGACTGTGTTCATTTCAGGTAAATTGGTATATTGCTCTGGCAACATTTTTGAGATTTCTTAATTTGCAATAATTATCTTAAGGCCGGAGCTTTTGGGAGCCAGAGTCACAACAGTATCAAATGTAGAAAAGAATGGATTCATGATCTATATGGATTGAGAAATTGATTCTAGCAATTCCAACAATAGGATCAGAGTCTGATTCTACTACTTCAAAACAATGGGGTAGCAGCAATATAAAAACACAAAAATGTTAATTTTAGTTTCTTGTATCTGCATTCCCCTTCTCTCCTGTCATGCCCCCCTATTTCTATCAGTGTGTCCCTCCACTTTAAGTGGTGACTTCCCAGTCTCTAATAAGAACAGGAGCGCATGGGAGTATTGGGATTGCTGACAGCATACCTGTCCGAACTGGTTCTTCTTTTTTACTGTTGAGGATGAACAAAGGCACTGAAAGCTTTCTGTGTCTCCAGATGTTTGTTATCTTGTGTCTGTTTAGCTCAGAGCAATAGTCCTGTGTGTACGAGAAGAGCTCACATAGCCGGCTTGCAATTAGTGTTGAATTTGTCCTGGGGCGTTGTGGGATGTAGGCGTTGTGGGGGTTGTGTGAGAGGAACGGTGTCTTTGGGTAAATAGACCTGTCCGTAAGCCTGCTTAATTTCCTCTGGCATGGGTTAAACATTCACTGCAATCTGCACTCCTGGATCTGCCCTTGAGTGGATTTTCTAAAAGCCACTGGCTGGGCAACATTTGATGAAGGAATGTATGAAGGCCACTTAACAGTCCACTCATCAGAACTGCATATTTAGTTCAAGAAAATACATTAACGCTTTCTGTTAGCTTTATGATTTTATTTCAAAGGCATAATGTGTCCAATATTCAGTTTAAGTAGATTGTTCCTTTATTAACAAGAACTGTACGTAGCATAACCATGTGAGACACATTACAAAACTTTAAAATAACATCCAGCCACTATAGGTTAAAAACTCTATTGTGTAACACATATACTGCAGTTTCTTCTGGGAATATTTTAGGAATACTGTCGTAATTTATCATTTTTGATTATACCAACGTGAATGAGTTGTTTCAAGTGGTTCCCATACTGTAAAGTTATTCAGTAAGTTTGTGTGTCAGCCATAATGCCACTGAACAACAGCTTTTATGAAGATGAACCATAGCTGTAGTCCAGAGAAAAAAGGCTTGAAATGTAAACAAAACTCCAGATATTTAAAACTTAATATTGTCTGTAATGTTCGGTCTTAATCAGCCAAACAAGACCAAAATGGTTGCCAGGGTAACAACAAGTTTACATCGTTGTATTTGTGAATTCCACTGACAGCATTAGTCCTTAGTTCACTGAATTCATTCCTTAACTTTAAACCTCACCTCAAAAAGCCCTAGAACAGAAACTGATTAGCATGATTATAGAAATACAAACACACAAACACATAGATACACAGACACACCAACAAGTGGACAGACACATATACACACACTCAAACACACACACGTCTGTCTCAAGCATCTGTGACTGTTTTGAGTTGCTCCAGTTCAGTGCCGTCTTTGGTGTTCTCTGGCGACCTTTTCCGGCCTTTCTGGAAGACAGCGGCGATCTCTTCAAAGGTCTTTCCCTTGGTCTCAGGGACACGAAGGTAGGTAAACACGGTGAAAACCAAAAGCAGACCAGCAAACAGGATGAACACATAACTCCCAAGCAAATCCTTGGAAAAAAAAAACACAGGTCAGAATGAACAGGAGCACACACACACACATACTAACAGTTGTGTGTGTTTGTGTATATGCATGTACACGGGCTTACACAAATTTACAGCGTGTATGTGTGTCATTACTGCTTACCTCTATGTATTGAAAGGTCATGCCGACAATAAAGTTGCTGGTCCAGTTGCAGCAGCCAGCGAGGGCGATGGCTGCTGGCCGCGGCCCCTGGCTGAACAGCTCAGCCACTATGAACCATGGGATTGGACCAGGGCCGATCTCAAAGAAACACACGAAGAGGAAGATGGCTGTCATGCTGACGTAGCTCATCCACGAGTATTGATTCTGGAAGGAAGAGTATTTCAGTCAAGAAAAACAAATTCTCATCAGGGTGGTGTCCTGGTCTCTTATTAACCTCTTCACAATCCCATCTTGTTCCACAAAGATGAAATTCTTTCAGGTGTTTTATAGGATATCTCCTGTAGTCATAGTGAGTCTTTTCCTGGTCTTAAAATGATAATTAGGAATTTTACACATATAGTTGTTTTGTATTCAGAACTATACTTAAACTGTGAACTGTGAAAGATGTATAAATTAACCCGGAGCATAGGATATCAAGGATAGTTCATATGTGTCTTCTGCTCTTCTTTGACTAGCTGAGGGTTGTTGTGACAGGATGCACTGTACAGAAAGATGGCAGCCGGCATGAAAGCGCACTTGAAGCACTCCATGTGACACCTTTGGGGAATGAGCTGTAGACTGAAGGCGCTCTATAGCTGCCTCAGCTCACCATAGAGGGGTGTGGGTGGTGTCGCCTAAGATGGAGTTCACTCTCTTAGTCATCCTCTGCGACTGCCTCCAGGGTTTTCAAGATCAAACATGTGACAGAGTCAGTCTTTTTCACTAGTTTCTTGATCCTGCCAGCATCCTCCACCTTGATTCTGCCACAGAGAGCAGCGCCGTGACCTCCACTTATTGGTAAACTATAGGATGTAGAGTTGAAAGACCCTCAAGATGCGCAGTTCATTCTACTCTCTCAAACAGAGACTGCATATTGACAGGCCAGTCCAGTTTGTTGTTGCACAGCCCCTGATACTTATAAGACTGTACCACTTCCACCACCTCATCCTCCATGCTGAAAAGGGGTTGGTGTAAGGCTGGCTTCACACAGTGCGACTTTCATGCAATTAGATGCAGGTTGCAAACGAAACAAACCCATACGGAACATTCCAAATGATGATACAAGCCGAATATATAAATTTCATTGGATGTTTCGTCTGGAACTCCAAGTTGCATGGAAGTGAAGCTGCATTGCAGTTGCACGATGTAAAGCCAGCCTAAAAGTCTACCAAAAGCTCCTGAATTTGACAGGGTAATCTGTTTGTACAACTTGACAAAGTTATCCACCAGACTGCTACATCCCTTTTAATGGGCTCACTTGCATCCCACAACAGAGGAATCATCTCCAAACTTCTGGAGGCAGCATGACCCGGAGTTGCATCTGAGGTCTGAGGTGTACAAACTGGACTAAAAAAACACTACAGCGCAGTCTCCTAATGTGACCTTGTGCTATTCTGCAGAACGTCCAACATGCTGCTCTGCCCCATAGGCAGAGAACAGAGGAAACTATTGCAGACCAGGCCATGAAAACTGGCTATTTCCATTAGTGGAAGAAGGTTCAGCTTTATTGGTTGACAGTGTCAGTGGCTCTGAAGCCTGATTGGACAAACCTGAAAACGGAGGCCCACTGTCATGGCAATGGCGCAGAAGCACATCCCTCCCAGGCCGATCATAGTCAGAGAACGCCTGCCAGCTTTGTCCACCAGAGCAACCTGGAACATACACAGTTTGTCCGTGTGCCTGCACATGTGTGTTTGTGTGTGTAAACATGAAGCAAAGACAAGCATGCACACATCACTGAGGTATTTTTGTGTAAATGTGCAAGAATGTATGCATGTTCTTGTCTTTATGTGTCTGTGTGTGTTTGTATCTGCATGAATGTGTGTGTTGCTACTCACGGACACTAGAGTGAAGATGGTGTTGACGACCCCTACTCCTATGGTGGCATAGACGGGCTGACTGACACCAGCTCGGGTGAAGATAGATGTGGAGTAATAAAAGATCTTTGGGCCAAAACAAACATTGATTTTTCCATGTTGTTAAGAGCCCACCATAAACGTACAAACTCATCTGTTCTGCTCATAAAGTGATACATTACAATATACAGTTAATTACCCTGTGGATGATTACAGTTTGTGGTGCATGACAGTAAATACAGCTGTAATGCAGAGCAATATAAATCTAATTTGCTCTCTATTTATGCACAAACACTCAATTTCCGTCAGTTTTCTTTTACAAAGATATTACATAAGACATTTTGCTAACACAGCAGGCAAGAACAGCAGCAAATGGTTAACTGCTGTTTTTGACCAAAGTTGAGATGTTTTGTTATGTTCACTGATGCTCAGTGAAGCAGTGAAATGACATTCTCAGCATGTCATGCCATCATGCCAACAAAATATCTTAATTTGCAGGGAACTGAAAATAACTGAATGAGAGGTAGGAGGAGAGACGGGATAAAGCAAATTTGCCACTCACAGCATTGATGCCTGAGAACTGCTGGGAGAGGTGCATCATGAGCGCCACAAACAGCTGCTGTCTGTACACCGAGGAGAGGATCTAGGACAGAGAACACACAGTGTTTACAGCATACAGTGACGTATGGAGCAGCGGGCTGAAGCACACAGCCAGCATGCACATGAAATGGTTTGAATTTGAGTTCAGCACCTGAGAACTGTGAAATGCTAAAGGCCGAGAGTTTTGTTTGTTTCTCTGTCAGCCGCTCCACACTCCTCTTTTTGATTCACCTGCCCAGTGCAATTAATCTTCTACTATTGACCACCTATCTTCTCCACTGTGCAACTCAGGGGAATCCAGGAGGGCATGGACTTCAGCAGTTGTTTGTGAGGGAAGGAATGCAGTACTCATTCCTCCCCTCCCACATCCCCCCAGCTCGTCCAGGTGTTTGAACCAGTGACCGCCCAGTTATAAATCCCCATAAACCTCTGAGCTAACCTGTAACTTGTAATGCTGCCATTGTCTCTCAATAAAGTTTAAACACTATAAAAATTAATTTGTAATACTGACAAAATCATATCACCTTATTAAATGATGATTAAAGGTATTGGAAGAATTACTGATTGACTTTAACCACCCACCCCCGACCCCCACCCTCACTTAAAATTGGGCAACAGTCACACTTTGCACTTAAATATCTGTGTTGACTGTCTCTAATCTCCTAAACAGGGACCTACCAAAGACAGGATGGAGACCTTAGCCTCCTTCTCGGCCTCCTCCTTCTCCCTCCTCATTTCTTCCAGATCAGCGGTCGGGACATACTCCCCTTTCAGACGCCGCAGACCTGCAGCAGGACACAGAAGAAAAAGAGGAAAGGAAAGAGAGAGTGAGTAAATGTGCATGTTTAAAAGGTTACTTTTGCATCTGTGCGTATGTGCATGTGTTTTCACAAGGCTTTGCATGTGGAGGTATGCACATGCATGGCTGAGAGCATGTGTATTTATGTGTCTGAGTGTGTGTGTGAAGGTTTGTAAAAGACAGGAAGTGACAAAGAGTTTATGTGTTTGTGTGTGTGTCTTACTCTTGCGGGCCTCTTGCTCCTTGCCCAGTTTGATGTAGAGGTACCGCGGGCTCTCGGGGCACAGAGGCAGCAGGAGGGACTGTAAAACTGCTGGAGCCCCAGACAGACCCAGCAACAGGGGCCACATATTATCATTACCAAGCAGGAAGTCCAGGCCTATCACCTAAACATACATCCACACAGAAGCACATACACGCTATAAATATGGTAATCTGTTCACTTAAGTGTGGCCAGCCGAGGATGAAAGGAAGGGATGCTGTGTGAATCTGCAATTTTCAGTGGCTTAGGGTGCACTATATCTGTGTGTGTACATGTGTCTGTGTGTGTGTGTGTGTGCATGCATGCATGCACCTCACCTGGCTGATTAGGATACCAATGACTATCGCCAGCTGGTGTAAAGTGCCCAGAGCCCCCCTGTAAGCTTTGGGAGCAATTTCTCCAATGTACATAGGCACCAAACCAGACGTCAACCCTGAAACACACACAGCATGAGGTAACTGACTCTAAATGAACGTTGAGGGTAGAAATCATCAAATATTACTGACCAGGTGGATCCAGGTGAAAGTTATGACCCATTATTGATTTCCCTTATAAAGTAACTCACATCCAACGCAGTCATGGAAGGGCATTTTGGGTGAACAGGTCAGTTGGGGATGTGCAAAGTGGGGCATATATAGGTATTAAAAAATATTTTGTACACTGTATATGATTTCATAATGCTGATATAATAAACTTGCTCCTGTGGGTTGAGTTAACTATAAATGCATGAGCTTATATTCATGACTATGCAGTTTTATATTCATATTAATGAGACAAACCCTCTGCACATCGAAATAAGACATTTTGCAATATTTACACTTTATGTATTACAGGTTAAGTTCTGTGAATTTGAATTGAAGGTGTGAATGTGTGTTTTCCCGTACCACAGTAAAAGCCCATGACAGCACGGCCTAAGATGACCATGATGTGAGGTTTCCACATCTTACACAACCCCATCAGCAGTCCAGCAGCTATAGCCAGTACATTGACCATTAACATCCCCTTTATCCTGGGAGAGAGAGAGAGAGAGAGAGAGAGAAAGAAAGAGAGACAGATGGTGGGCCAGGGCATTTCTTTCTCTGACAGCATGACATTATTGCATATTGAATATTGATCCTAAGATGATGGTTTGATTTCCACCAACTTAAGGATTCTGTTCTGTTTCAGATTCTTTTCTCACCACCTTGCTCCTCTCTATAGCTCAATTTTCTCACTCTTTTCTTCCTTGTCTTCTATCTCCCCAGCCTCCTCATCCCTAACCTCTTCCTCTCCTCTTCAACTTTCTTCTCAGATCTCATGACACCCACCAAGAATACACTATTCACCCACTCTCCCTCCTCTGCTTTTCTACCTTCTTCACCTTTTTACCTCCAACCCTCTTTTCCTCTTTTTCCCATCTGTCTCCTTTATTTACTCTGATTATATTTACTCCATCACCTCCAAGCCCTCATGCCTCGACCTACTTATCTGTTTTATCACCATTTCTCATGTCTTTCTCCCCTCCTCACCTGCCTCGCAGGTCCCCCACAAACCCCACCAGGAAGGAGGAGAACATCCCGCCGATGGAGAAGATTGCCACCGACAACGACCAATACATGACCACAGCAGGGTGTTCACCTGCATCTAGGGACCCTTCTTCCCCTGTGCTGTTCTCTGATAGGACGGCGGCCTTCTCTGACCACACCCCCAAGGATCGCCCATAATGCCGTTCAATAACCTGAGACACGGGAGATGTTTGTTGAGCATCAGCAGGTGCATTAGGGGCTGCCTATAACATTAGATGCACTTAGGTCTTTTGCGATTGTTTGCACAAACTGAGACGGAGGTGGAATGATGGACAGGTTAATGCATACATAAAAGGAAAATGCACAAACGCATGCACAGAAATACACGCACATGTTGCGTGCACAAACACATCATGCGTTCTTTGCAATAGTGGCTTTTAATGTGTAAGAGGAAGATCTAAAATGGGAAAATGTCTTCATTGAGTCATCATCAATACCATGCATTTTTACTTAACTTTATTTTACTGAACCTTAATATTAGCATTTAAGTTTATTTGATGTTATGGCCTTAACAAGATACTGGACTGCAAAAATTCTGTGCTGTTGATTGTCATGAAACACTGCCTAAATTAAACTAAAATAAGCAATAAACTAGAACAGGACAGAATGGATATAGTGCACCTAAGAGGCCACAAAGCCTTTAATACCTTTTGAGGTGCGTTAATGACTCCCAGGCTGTAACCGTACTGCAGGGACCCCAGAGCTGCCGTGAACACGGCCAGGGCCAGAGTACCTGTTAGCTGCTGCAGAGGTGAAAGGTAATCAGTGTGTTAAAAGACACGTATGAATGCAAGGACACACACACAAGAGAGAGAGACAGACTCTGCAGTGTCACATGCATTAAAGAAACACAATGTGCTATTCTTTTCAGTCTTGACAGTCCCATCAGAAGCATTATATCTACACTGTGGATCGACGTTTACAGTGAAGAAAAGTGACCCTCATCGACTTGCTTTGTGCATTATTTCTGAAAAACTGCATAAACACATTTCATGAACATGCCTAATTCATAAATAAAATGTATTTCATTTGATAATCAAACTTAAGTTGAAATTAACTTTCACTGGAATACATTTGAGCTCACATGAAAGACACGAAAAAAAGAACACATTATATTGATCAGCTTAACAAAATAAGAATGCAAACAAAAGAAAACAATTATTGCTCGTTAAGAACCAAGCCTTATTGCATAATAATCTGTTCTTTGTTTGAGGTCGTCTCTGCAGCACACGAGACCCCGACTGCCTAAAACTTCATGTCTCAGCAATTTTATAGCATGAAAAACAACCTGAAAAAAAAAAACACCTGATTGCAAAGAGTGCTTACAATTTTCATGTAACCATTTAGCAGAAAAAGGCAGAAAATGTCTTATCTTTGTTAAAATTGTGTTTGTGAAGAATACACTTACCTTCCCTGATTCCATGATGGGTCCAGAGTGTATCTGCGGGGGCAGGTAATGATCAATGAGATCACGCCGTGTCCACGTTCTAATCTCCACACATACACACACACACACACACACATATAGAGCAACTGGCAGAGACTCATTGACGAAACAGTTTCTTTCTTGATCTATACACACACAAACATTACCCTAAAAATTATTTATTATAACAAAATAATTGGAAGACTTCTAGGGGGGAAAATGACTGTCGTCTGACTTCTCTGGATGATGTAGTGACACATGGGACATGTTGATATATATAAATATGCTATAAATAATGCTATATAATAATAGTCTGATCAATAGACGAATAAGCATCAGTATCTATGTTGGCACATGTTGCTGCTCAGATTTAAAGTGTGGTTCTGTGGTAGTGACATCTGGACAGCACTTAAGTCTCTCCCTTACCCTCTCACAAACACACACATACTATTAGGGTTAATAATATACTTCAGGGACAAAGTCTGAGGGGTCAGTTTATCTATCTGAGCTGATACAAAAAGGCACACTTGCATAAGACTCACTCTCTTTCACAAACACACACACACACACACGCTGCAACGAAACACACTTGACTCCAGCTTGACAGCGTAATGCTCTAGTTTCATTTATTTCTCTCTTACAGCATCTCTTTTACAAAACAAATAAACCCCAAAACAGGACATTAGTAATGCTCTTTCAAAGTAAAGAAAAAGAAGGAGGAAAAAAAAAGAATAAAGAATACAGTGTTTTTTTTTTTTATCTTTGAAAGGAGAGTCCTCAGTGTAATGACCATCAGCCTTTCCAATGGGAAGAGTGAACGCCACAATGGACAAATATAGGTATAGCCCTCCTCTACACATATACACACACACACACACAAACACCCTTGCTTGTTGCACATACACACAGACACATGCATGCACACACACACAGGGAAGACAGTGGTATCTTCAGCTCAGCTCTTTATTGCTAAAACGTTAGCCTGCTCCCCCTATAACAGAGACTATTCCTTACTTACAAACACCTAATGATGCAGGTGTGAAAAGATCGCTGTGGTCGCCTTGACAATGTAACCAAAAAATAGCTTACTTTTAATCAGTTAATCGAAACAAAGATAAAGGAAATACTCAATTCAGATGGTCAATATGTTTTTGGAGAGTACGTCTCTTCCTCTTCTCTGCAATCTTATCTTTATTAACCATCGGCCAACACACAGCCAAATTATATCCTTCAGACCACAAGACTAATCTTCATTACACAGCTCTCCAACATGGATGAGGAAACATTATGCGTGGACTAGTCCACCCTTAATACAGTGTTACAAACTTAATACAGTATGCATTAATGATTGAGCAGTACTAAACATATTCAAAAAGAAATGGCAACATAGTATCATACCGTATTTGATTACTCCTTTCAAAGAATAAATCAAATGATCTTAAAGTCATTAATGTACATCTCCGTCACAGAGACACATAATATCATCGATGTGTTAAAATTAAATCATAACACAAGGAAAATGTGTTAAGTAACAGTATAGGCAATAGTAATATTAATCATAATGATAATGATAATAATATTAATAATAATAACAATAATAATAATAATAATCTGTCGGCCTCCGTTTCAGTTTTGCTTACATCATGCTAGGCACTGTACAAACAGTTAGGAGCCAAAATCGATCAGGGAGGAGCATAATTCAACAGGACACCAGATATACAGTGAGTGCTTTTACATGCACAAGAGCATTCTGGGTACTACCTTATACCCTGGTTAAGCTCGTATTCAGGATAAGCTGTTTAAATGATATATGACATTTAATAATCTTCATGTCCAGTGTAACAATATCCCTGTATTCATGAATAACCAGAATATTCTGAATCCTACCATTGTAAATGAATGGTAAAAATCAACTGCTAATAATGGCTATTTGCAAATGCAAACGGTGTTTAAATGCACCAAATCACACAAAATACTAAAACAGTATTTATGATAATATCAGAATAGCAAGTCTGCATGTAAACGCACTCAATGCTGCTTTTATCACGTTCAGGTAAAATGAAGTTCACACAGACAGAGTTTGCTCCGTTCTTTTTCTCGACATTGAGTTCAGCGTCCCGTTTTGATTCCGACTTGATTTCGACGGGACCCCCGGCTCTATTTTCCTCTGTCGCTTCAACATCGAGTCAAACATACACACGTGCACGCACACACACACACACACACATTCACATAGAAGACTCCTGATTCAGAGACACAGATGTGCTGTACATTTCATCAAGCTTCAGACACTGACTGACTCCAAACTGTTGCACAAAAAAGAAAAAAGAACAGAACAGAAAGAAAAAAAAAACACACAGATCTAATGAACAGAACGATGCTCTCATTGTTCATTTAATATTACAGTATATCTGATGCAGCACCTTCGGAGTTTAAAGACTTAAGAGTGAAGAAAGGGAGGTTGAGGGTGACGATGGCAGAGGGAGGGGAAGGATGGAGCAGCGATTTCGTTTTTAAAGGGACACGGGCGTCATCTTTGCATACTGTTACATCCCCCCCTCCCCCGGGCCGGTGAGACCACCTACGCCTGCAGAGCGCCTCGCCACATCTCTATCAGCGGAAACCCGATCGAACGCAGAATCACAATTCGATGTAGAAAAGACGGAGAGAGGAGGAGGCGGAGGAGGAGAAGGAGGAGGAGGAGGGGAAGGAGGAGGGGGGGAGGGGGAGTGAGAGAGGAGAAAGAAAATCAATCAGGCCGTCTGCTTTCACCGCCCAGCAATCCAGGGGAGATTCGAGGTCCCTCCGCTCCGCTCCCCGCACTGTCATATTCAAGAAGTATCTATTTAAATTCATATTAAATCTGATTCGGCTATTCTTCCCCTCCTCCCCACGTTCTCA
>OMLF01043162.1:5031-18830 GCA_900302615.1 Holocentrus rufus | reverse complement strand
ATATATATATATATATATATATGTATGTATGTAAATATGCATGCATGTATGTATGCATGCATGTATGTATGTATGCATGTATGTGTGTATATATTTTCTCTTTCCAAGTTCCAAGTTTCTAAGTCAGACACCTCCTGAATCCCAGCACTGGGCATCAGGGGCTGCAATATGTTTTCATGTACATGTACACATGTACATGTACTGTACATAATATGCATATGCATTATACATATACATTATGCACATGTACATCTACCTCAGGTCTAAATTACTGCAATATACTGTCAATTGGATTGTCGATCTTTACTTTACACTTCTCTTAGGTTTTTCTTTGCATTTTAGGTGTAAATTACGGTAAATCTGTCACTGTACGTGACATTTTTGTACTGATGTTCATACTGGTTTCTGTCTGTTTCTACTTCACTCATTACTTTTTGCACAATTTTCTCTTTCCAGTTAATCATTACCATTATAAATATTATTTTTATTTTGATTATACTGTGCATTTATTATAATTCCTCTTATAATAAATTATTATTTTATTTACCATTTGCACATTATCCTTGGCACGTTTACATTTGCATTTGAACATTTTACGATTACTGTGTATTATTGCTATGTTTTTTTTTATAGTAGTTATTTATTTATTTATTTATTTATTTAATCTATTTTATCCCTGTTTCTAACTGTATGTTGACCTACTGCAACAAAGCAATTTCCCTGCAGGGATCAATAAAGTTTCTGAAGCTGAACTGAATCTCTAATATTAGAATCATTAAGAAAAGGGCTGGGTGATGTGGACAACATTAAACATCATATTATCTTTGATTGCAGGGGGGATTATTTGTGCTTTCATAACACACACACACACACACACACACACACACACACACACACACACATTTCTAATTAATAAATGAATGCAAGTAAATAAGCAAATAGTGGAACATGGCATCCTTTCACAGTAAAAATACAGCCTTTAAAAACAGGACAACACTTGCCATATCACAATATTCCAATATTCCAAATCTCAGACAATATCTAGTCTCACACCATGATATTGATAGTATTGATATACTGTATCTCCCAGCCCTATAAGTAAATAGTCTAAATTCAGTGTTTATATTTGATAGGTATTAAATACCCAACAGTGGGACAGTTTTTTTTTCTTTTTGCAATGATATAATGCCACATGAAAATGAAATGATGTTTGTCCTACCACAAATCCCATTGACCTGAATTAGATTTACTCAATTCACTTCAGCAATAAATCTGTGTTTGTTTGTGTTTGTGGTGTGCACGCAACCGGCTGCACGCGTTGTAAACAAATATTGCTCCCGTCTCGCATTTCCACTGGCATCTCCATCTCCTGGCTTCACCCGATTCACGCAGCGTTTGAACCCGACTTTGCGCCGCGGTGATAAATGGTACGCTCCGAATCCTAGCAACAGAAATAGCAGCGCACCTGACAGAATGCAGCTGTCAGTCGGAGCGCAGACATGATATTAACTGACGGCATTATCCTACCCTTTCAGCTTTGCCCTTCTCTCTGTCTCTTTGCCGTTCTCTAGAGAGCAGGAAGACAGGCTTAGAGGAGAGAGAGGAGAGACTGAGGACGAGAGAGAGAGAGAGAGAGAGAGAGAGAGAGAGAGAGAGAGAGGAGGCGGTGAGAGACAGAGCCCATGTGTGATGCCATGCCACAGCCCTGTGTGTGGCCCCCAGCAAGTACCCAGCACCATACTCACGTCATGAGCACTGGCTACCATATGCTGGAGCCCCTCGGCGGAGCTATTCTCAGCACTCTCTCTCTTTCTCTCTCTCTCTTTTCCACACACACACTGCGCACACCTCTCTCTCTCTCTCTCTCTCTTCCTGGGAACACTGGGATCATGCGAGTGGAAAGCTGGAATGAGAAATTCGCGCTGGCGAACGGCGGCTTATGTAAGAGACCGTAGGTAGGGCAAATTAGGTGTGAATGGCACTACAGGAGAGTCTGAGGGCAGAGTGGCACGGAGCCCCGTGATAGCGGTCGATGCGCTGGGAGAGCGAATTGCCTCATTTTCCCGAAGTGGCTGTTAATCCCACTGATATCGAATGAATCCCATTGACTCCTATAATCTCAGCATCTCATTTACAAGTAGTGGAGATGCCAAGGGTCAATGGAGCTCCAATGTGACCTCTAAAGCTGTAGCTTGATTGGATTTGGAGGGATTCAGAGTTTCTGGTTGGCATACAAAGAGAAATGAATCTGATGCATTTGATGCTAAAAGAGAATACAATGGATTCGAGGCAGGGTTTGTAAATCTACCCCCCATAATGGAGGCAGTGGAGAGAGTTGCAGTTCTGTTTTTACTGTCTCTGCACGGCATTGGGTGACGATCTTGCAAATGTATGCAATTATGCCGTATGTGCATGCGTGTGTGTGTGTGTGTGTGTGTGCGTGCGTCCGATTCTTTCTCTTTTCAGCCTCAATATTCCTAGTCTCCCAATCTCTCACACATCTGCAGCACATCTAAGTAGCCATGAAATGGGATTCGCATTTTTCAACTCCCACAGTCCTTTGTGGATCCCATTTTCTCCAGCTCTCTGTTTAAATAGCTGTGACAAACTGAATTATGCACACACACATCCCAAACCATTCTATCTCAGACGGCATATAGATCTCGCTGTACCACACACACACACACATACAGAGAGAGAGAGAGAGAGAGAGAGAGAGAGAGAGAGAGAGAGAGAGAGAGACATACATGCACACAAGCATCTCCTTCTTTGTGCAAAATAGATGCAGTGGCTTATGTGCTGAACATCATTTGTCACTTCTCACAGTGACACATCTTGGAGCTGATAAATAAATGAACGTGTTTACTGAGCAGACAGCCTCTCTGGTGTATGAGACCATTGCTGGCAGAGTGGCATTTAAGGTAAAAAAAAAAAAATCATTTCAAAAAGGAAATCAGCACAGAAACTCTGGGAACAGCTTTGAGTGTTTATCCCTGTGTGGCTTCTTACCAACATGCATATGTAAGTCCGCTTAAGGCACAAGTAATGTCAGGCTCCCACAGATGAAACAGTGACCTGAATGTAGCCATATTTTAGGAGTTGGGAGCAATGCAAGAAGACAGCAACATTATCACACACGCTGCAAAAAAAATCTCCATCTTGGTTTTATACTGCGTCTCAAAATCTTGTTTTTCTTTAAACCGGTGATTAGATCGACCAGTGGGATGAGATAATCCCACTTGTTTCTGCTGCAGTTTCACTTGGTTCAGGAAGTCAGTGGTGTAAATATGTTGAAACAAGGCAGAATAAACCAGATCGGCCCACTGGTATCAAGAGAATGACACTTCATTCAGGAAAACTCTGGAAACAAGTTGATGATCATTGGAAACAAGTGGGATTACCTCATCCCACTGGCAGATTTTTTTTTTTTTTAAATAAATAAATAAATAAATAAAAATAAACACTGCCTGAATGACTTGTTAACATGGTGATTTTTTTTTGTGTAAAGAGTAAAGGGACTTTGAGTGTTTGTGGGTGGCATGCGTGGTTTTGTGTGTGTATGTGTGTGCGTTTCTGTGGGCAGATTTACGAGCCTCAGATGAAGCTCTTAATAACACCGAGAGCCAAATAACATTAAACATTGTGCCTGACACGGCTGAGACGAGACTTCAACCGACTGCTCCGCTCTATTTCGTGGACGTGCTGCGGTCGAAGATGGGAACTTTATCAGGCCGTAAAGCAGCCGGCGAGGAAATGGGTCAGGGCAGGGATATTTATCCTCTTTATGTTTTTGACCTCAGAAAATGACACTCGATAAAAAAAAAAAAAAAATTGTGGAAACAAGTTGATGAACATTGGGCTATCTCATCCCACTTGCAGATTTTTTTTTTCAAGAAAAACAAGATTTTAACACTGAATTTGAGACAAAATGACTTTGATTTTTTGCACTGCCTGTCCAAAAATAACCACATAACAGCTCATGATTGTTCTTTATTGGCTAGTAATTTGATCTACCGCCCCGTAAGACATGGTTCATTCCTGATGCTTGTTGTTTACATCGCTGTTCTCAGCAGAAGCTCCAGGCAGAGTGAGACTCCCGCTGGTGGTGAGGCACTGTGTGACAGAGTCGCTGGGTGGTCGGATGACTCACGGTGCTGAGACTGGAGACAAGCAGCCTGAGGTCTTACACCAGATCATGGAGGAGAGGTGTCACTGGTGGCAGTAGCCTACTGTTTAAAGAAGCGCTCTTGTCACTAGAAGGTTACGGGCTTGAACCTCTTGACTGAATCTGGGCAGGGGTGGGGAGCAAAGACACGTCCCTCCGACCTGTAAACAACTACTTTTGTCGGGGAGCCCTTGAACGCACCGCTCCCAGACCCATACCAGACTGCTTCCAGTGCTCCCAGAGGCTACCAGTCTGGCGAAGTAAGGGTTAAAGAAAGAGTGGGAGCAAGGTGCTGCCTCCCACTGAATGGCTGGCTGTCTGTGCCAAAACACAGACAGACAGCAGAGAGGAGGAGGAGGAGAGCTGGCACCCTCCGCAGCGGTAGTGCCTTTCTGCCTGCACGCCGCTGACTGAGGCTGAGAGGCAGAGGTGGGAGGCTCGGGAATAAAGGAGCGTCCTTCAGCAACAGAGACAGAGGAGGCAGGGTTTTGTTGGAGCAGAATGAGCGGCATAATTAGGAGGCGCGCTGCTGCGGCTGCCGTCGACTGCGTGTGTGTGTGTGTGTGTGTGTGACGCTGTCGTTTCCCACCCTCCGTCCCCTCAGACCAGTTTCGAATGATCACAGAAATCACTGCAGAAAAGTGGGATGGATTCATTTTCAAACACTCGCTCCTGCATTGTCTCTCGTACTTTCTAATGGTGGCAAATCCTGCCAAATGAGATACACCGAGCAGGTGGAGACAAGTTCAATGAATTTTGTGCAAATACAATCTGATCCAGGCCTTTACTGCGAGAGCTGAACAATTAATTTAAACGTTAACGAAATCACAATACGACCAAGTGCAATATTCTAGTTTGGAAAGATGTGTGAGATTTTTTTTTTTAAGATTCCAGATGCCTTGGCCTACAAATTGTTTTATCCAGATGTAAGAAAGTACATTCGGTTGGTACAGAGGCACCTGCACAAATCACATCATCGTCACTTCAAATGTTTTTTCAGGGAAAATGAAAATTATGCTGCAAAAATGAATCATTCCCTCTGAATCACATCGCAATCACGATATCTGTAAAAATAATTGCAATATATATATTTTTTTCCCATTTCACTGCATGTGTCATATTCTCATTACTGGATTTTTCCTCCTAGGGTCAATTCATCAAAGAGAGAAAAGGTAATCTGTAGGTCGTCCCACTTTACCTGAGCGATAAAGGTGAAGGGATGAGGTGTCCACTTTATTTGACTTTATGAAGGACACTGACCAGTGACGTCAAGTTTGAAAATGACACATTCACTGGAATTTATCCTGGTGCTGACGAAGATTGCCTGACATAATGTTTACTCAAGTAGTTCACTCAATAATCTGGAGTTACAGTGGTGAAGGTCAGGCTTGATGCAAGAGGGGAGTCATTCATCCTGCTCAAAGTTACATGCTTCCTCTCTCTGTGGCTTCTGGTATTTGCTCGTTTTATAGTGGAATTATCGCTTCAGACTGAATTTGGACGTTCTGCATCATAAATCTCTAAAGCCCTCAGTGATCTTTTTTCTGCATGTGTGTTTGCGATTGTTGACATCATGTAAATTTGATAACTATAATAATGCTAAAGAGGATATGGGTCCAGCCTCACCCGTACACACTCCTCTGGGAATTTTGTCAAGTGATGATATTGAGGATGCAGACTGAAACAAATGAATCTAATCGTCTCTATAGTCATTGTAGACCGGGTCTGATGAACTGTTGGCAGCATCAGCCCACTGTTCACTCTGGACAATTAAAACTCATCTGTGCCTGCAAAGAAGCGGCTGCTAGTCTCCAAGAATGATGGCCTCAGACTATGACAATGATATGCCAAATTGCATCCAGATAAATGGGGCAATTAAGAGCATATGATGTATATAGTGTGCCTAAATGGAGTGTGAAAATGTGTCTGGGTAAAAGCTTTCATGGTGCAGGTTTATGGGGTGTGGAGAGAACAATGAAAGGGGAGTATGACTGCTGTGAAAGTGCTATTATAGAAAGGATAACAATGCAATCTGTTACTGTGACAATGTCACCAATCTGTGTCTCTCAGCTCATAAGTCAAGAAAAGTTTTCGAAATGACACGTAGAACTGACAGCTAGTTTCACAGCTCTCCAGAGCAGAGTCAGTTGGCTGGACACACACTCAAGACTGTTCTTTAAAAAAACATGCCCTGAGTGTCAAGGATGCAGTGGAAAGTGGAGCAAGTGAAACTTTTCAAACTGACTCCCAACTATTTCCCCTGGAAGACGAGGTACATGCTTCTTGAGATGAGCTGTCTTCAGTCCAAATCTATTTCTGCTCCAGTTGTTGGCAAAAACTTGGGTGCTGGAGGGGCGCAAGGAGCTTCCAGGCATCCTCTGTAGCCCTCTCTGTCAACATCATCAGCTATTTTCTGCACAGCGAGCACATAATGTCCACAGCCTACCTATCAAATCAATTCAAGGATTAGAACGCGGAAGAAATGGCTTATTTCATCAAATCATCTCTGTTTTGTAGCGGGACAAGTCTTACACAAAGTTCTTCACCATTTTGCAATCCTGCAAATAATCTTCCCACACACGTCCCTGCGGGTGAGAGCGCACTGTGCAGTTTACTGTACCTGTAGGCTGTGGGAACTTATACAACCGGGAAGAAAACCCCACTGGTGGGAGATTCATCTTTAGAAATGTAATTTTGGCTCCAGCTCGGGACCTCGCCTTGGGTGTGATGTCATCAGGCTGCAGAAGAGACATCGGCCCCTGGATTTTCTGTCATGTCATGATAATGCATCAGTGGTCCAACGTACCATCATTCTCTTCAGTTACTCTGACCTCTAAGATCAAAGGGAAGGTTACATAGAATATAGTACTCATGTCTCTATAATGCATTGGTGCAGACACACAAATATCCATTCTGTAGTATCTATCTATCTATCTATCTATCTATCTATCTATCTATCTGTGCTGTAAGATTGTCAATCTTCTGTAATATTTCTTGCTCTACAGCATTAGGGGACAAATAAGCAGTGGCTCATTGTCTCCTCGGAGTTGACGCTCACTGATGTTTTGTCATCTTTAGAAGCTTTTTCTCTCCCATCTGCTTTGGCCAAATGTTTTCAGGGGAAGCATGTGCTCTGACTGCCAATGACCACAGACCTTGCCGTGAGAGGGCGCCTCGATGTTACATATTGATTAAAGTTAGAATTAGAGAAGAGAGGGGCCAGTGACAGTCTGCAGGTGGATGGTATGGCATAGGTGCAGGAATGTGCCCCGTGCCCGCCGCCCCCCTAAAAAAATGCACCCTAATAAAAAAGCAGAGGCTACAGCAGAGGTTGCGGATGTGCAGGTGCATGGTGGGAGGGGGGAGAGGAACTGAGGGAGAAGTGCAGTGTAAACCGCAGTGTGCAGAGCGGGAGGCAGTTGAGGGTGGAGGGCTTATGTAACAGGTCCAGATGCAGCCTGCACCTCCACAGAGGATCAGGTTTGGCCAGGGCAGTGGGGATCAAAAGAGGCCTTTGATTTCTCCATGAAAACACGGCCTGGCCTGCCAGCTCGGGAGAGGCAGCCGCGGACGAGGCAGAATTGCGCTCTCTCTCTCTCTCTCTCTCTCTCTCTCTCTCTCTCTCTCTCCTTCTCTCTCAGGCGACGATCAAACATTAGCAGTATTCATGTGGGACAGACTGAGGGGCTTCAGCAGAGGAGCAATCAACACAAGGAGGTCACTGAATAATGATGCGCTTACAACATTTGCTGTGAAAATGGCAAGACACTGATAAATTAAAAATAACACATTTGCTTAAATTAACACCACGTTACCTCCAGCCACTACCTGCTTATCATGCAATAATGTTCCAGGGCTGGAATAACTCAAGCACACAAAAAACTACTTCAACTAGTGGAAATGAATGTGTGTGTGTGTGCGTGTGTGGTGTATAAGTGCTTGTAAGTGCATATATACACAAACACAGACAGGCAGGCATGTACGCTGCTGCTGCCACTGGTGTCATCACAGCATAGTAAGTTTTTAATGGGTCACAGTGTCCTTGTTGTCCCACTTCATGCCCCCCCCCAGTGGAATAAATCAGCAACCTCCCCAGCCTGAGCTCCAGCCTGAGCCAGGCTACTTCTGAGATCATAGGGATTAAGTCCAGCAAATCTATAGTCCACACCCAGCAGGGCTGCAGGGACACGAGGGGGACTCGGGGGAGTCATGACGACTTGGCTGGCATTTAAAGTTTGCATTTCAGCGCGCCACGTTCAACCTCACAAAGAGTGGGCTAATTAATCATCATTGATCTGTTTGGGTTTGACGTCCAAAAGCACGCTCTCGGGGGGGTCGTTACATTAAAACAAACTGCTCTGCATTCACAAATAAGCGCTAAATGAACAATTTGTGCGTTACGAAACACCACATGGCCGTCCTTCTTAAGCCATCTGTATGATTTCCTCCTGAACACAGTAAATTGTTAGTAATAGACTATTTCTAAGCTATTGCTATTCGCAGCATAGTGAGGTATTACATAAGAACAGCATCTGAATGCATGTAAATGATTATGTTTGCGTGTTGGGATGTGCGTTCCCTTCCTGTCCACTGTCAGCAAGACTGGGAGCTGCAAGGCTGATGGTTCCCCTCTGCCTCCCAGCTATAATTAGATGGTGTTTAACTGGCTGTGTGTGTTTCTTAATTAAAAAAATGCAGTCGTGGAAGGTGTTAATGCAGGGGTGGTTTTACAGCCGATCGTCTGCCTCGAAAAGAAAGAAGGGGGGAGGAAGAAGTAGAAGAGAGGGGAGCAGAAATGGGGAGAGACAGAGAGAGGGAATGAGACAGAGAGAAAGAAAGGGAAAGGAGAGGCGCGGCGGCGAGTTTGTACGCCAGAGATCATCTCTATCTCACCTCAGAGCGTTGAGCCGCCTGCTGTGAAGGTGCCATGTGTGGATTAGTGCGGGAGGCAGTGTTGTGCATCCAGTTGATTTGATTGAAAAAGGTTGTGGGTCAGCACATTCAGTTTCAGCGCTGCTCTGAGACGACCCGGTGAGAATACAGATAGGCTGTGCAATTATCCCAAACTGGAAGCCCTCACCTCTCCGACTGCCACTGTCAAGCACTCCAGACAGCCAGTGTGGGTTTCACTGAAAGACTTCTGAAGACTATTTGGGTTTTTGTGCTGCTCAGCGGGGGTTTCATGTTTTTTATTTATTTTTTATTTTTTTATTTTTTTCCATGTCTTTGTCTAGGTTGCTATTTCGCTTTTATAACGCCACAATATGACTCCAGTATCTCTCTCTCTTTCCCTCTCTTTCTCTCATGCATGCACAAATGCTCGTACGCACACACAAACCCACACAACCCGCATACGCACACAGAGGCACGCAGGCACACACTCTCTTCCCCAGTTCCTTTTTCACTGGTGTATCATATAGTTAAAAGCGCTAATGCACCATGAAAGCAGCAGACGGTACTCTCCCATGTTGTTTCACTGTCTACATTACACAAACCTGCCCCACCGGGGTTCTGACTTGATGTGCTGAGGAGAGGCAGGGCTCCTTCCTCTGTGAGTAGAGAAAGTAGTGCGAGTGCCTGGATGAAGACTTACGAGTTTGCCTGGGATAGACCGGATCATTTCTAATGTGGCGACTCCTGGGTAAGAAAGACCACCAAACACGTGCTGCAGATTCTGAGTATCTAAGTAGAATTATTATTAATTACTATTAATTAATTTGTTGACTACATGATTCTGACTATATAATGTGGAGGTGTGTCATGTCTTCTTATTGTGAAAATAAAAATTGACTCTCCTTTTGCTTATTTATTTCTAAGGATGAGAAAGTGCACTTTAGAAACAACTACTGCAGTTTCTCCTGGTTGATGGCCATTTCTTGAATACATAACATGTGCAATGCCCTTATATAAGTACTTACAATAACCAATCAAAACACTCGACCTTTACCTAAATGATGAGTCTCCTTATCATTAAACAGAACCTATGCATGCTATTGCAATCAACTTATTACATGCGTATTTAACTAAACACATTACAGAGGTGGACAAGATGTTAACTTGAGTGAACAGGCCACAGGTAATTTATTCATCAGGTAGAAGGCTCTATTCAACATTATTCATGCGCTGAATCCCATTACGTTGCTTTGTTCTAATAATATTAGGCGAGCATCTCTTTGATGAAGAATAACTCGGTCACATGAATTTATAAACAAGTTGTAAAAATCCAGAAAATACTAGCGGAATAGTGTAGCAAATCACAGTTTACAGGTATAATTTCCAATGCGAGCTTATTTTTCCTGCCGTGCATTTTTTATCAGGTGCTATTTGTCTAAGATCCTGTTGCCAGTTATTGAAATTACTGCCAGGAATTAGAGTTGCTCCGCAGCAATCAAATACCACTGAATTCCCGAGGATGGATTATGACTTTTTAATTTTGTGTCAGCGGGATATTTGATGTAGTTTCCCACTAAATTCTATAAACAGCAGAAGGTAACCCAACTGAATTACATATTTTAGAGTTGCTTTGATGGAGCAAAACTAGTGGAGAAATGGTAGTATTTAGTAAAAACTCAATACACTTTGTTTACAGCCCCATTTTGGTCTATACCAACTCAAAACCAAACTAAAGTGAACTTAACTATGTCTAGATAACAACTGAAACATAGGATGATGACACTTCTATGTTAAAAATAGCCAGGTTCCTGCACCTGAACACAACATAACATTTAGTTAAGATGCAGGAGGTCATTCGAGGATGAATGACAAAACACTGCATGAAGTGACTCAAAGATGAAAAAGCAACCTCTAATCTTCTGTAAAGGTTAATATATACAGTGTTTGTGTTTTTCTGTGTTAGTCATTATTTTTTGTTTATTACTCAGGGGTCAAGTCAATTATGGACCAAGCTTGGCTGCACTTAATCAAACTACAGTCAAGCTTTATTTGTTTGTGCATATTTAATAAAATTTAGTGGGCTTATATGCTAATCCTTGCTAATACATAATGTTATTTGGGAATGGCAACTTTAGGAAGTTGTTTTTCTCCCCCCAAAAAAGCCTCTTACCAAGCCCTGAGCAGTGGAGGGGGACACTCGAGCCTACAGATAAAAGTTGTGTTTCTACATTCTCCACCTAGGGGACCAGTTGGTGCCTGAAGGGATTTAGATCCAGCTCCTTTCAGTTGGTACACACTTCCTCCCGGTCACGTAATCTGGAAAGGCAATCTCCTTCCATACTGATGTGGATGACACTCAGTCCTGCGCACCCAGAAATCAAAATGACTATGACAGCTTAATTGCCCAGCAGACATCAAGTGCTGACTGTCACAAAATGTTTCACATTTCATAAATCGTGTTAATTGGTCTTCCAAAGCGCACCGGTTTTATTCAAAATAATCTCGGAAATCTGTCTTCAAACATTAAGCCAGTTGCTAAAAATTTAAGTGCCATGCCTGAGGAAACCAGACTTGCAAATCCAATGCCAACATTTAAATCATTGTTCAGAATTCATTTTTATAAACTGACTTCTCTGTAATTAAATCCCCTTTTATTGTGCTTTGTTTTATTTTCATTAGTATGACTTGATTTTGTTCACTGTGTTTTGTCATGCTGTTTTTTTACTTTGTCTTTTTTAATATGAAGCACTAAAATTGTGATTATTATTATTTTTTTTTTTATTACTTTTATTACTGTAGCATATAATAAGCATGCAAATACAACAGGCACACATGCACATGCGCGCACACACATGCAAAATAACAGAATCAGCCCTTTTCCTCCATCAAGCACTAATCTGCTTATAAAGGCCGATAAGGTATGCAGACAAAAGCGCTCCGTTTCAGCATTAACACTAAAAAGATGGAGTGCACAGGTCTGGCACCACTGCAGTGAAAAGTGCAGCTCTATGACGGCTGTTCTCTCACCGAACTCCGCCACTATCCATCTCTGCATTCAACTAGGCTTTAATGCTTCTTTCAGAACAAGCCTCTCAGTGGAACTAATGGACCATGGGAGTGGGAGAGCCAGCCAGAGAGAAAGGCAGATAATGATACATACAGCGGGGAGAGAGACAGGGAGAAGGAGAGAGCTGGATCTTAAAGGGATGAATAAGTCTTCTCTTGGCTCTATTGCCTGATTTGTTGTCCGTCTGAGTGTCCACCTTCTGACCTCATATGGCTCCTCACCTCTCACACGTTATCTTCCATTTATTTTGCTCTTGTTATTACTGTCTCTCTCCTTTGTTTTATGTGCCCCCCCCTTCTCAGCACTGTCAGGCTGCCGAACTTCAAAGTTTTGCTGTGCCGATCCCTGCAAAGGCAATCGGAGGTGTAAAATGTATTTGCCTGGTTTATTTTTAGGGTTGGGACACATGCAACCAACACACTGTGTTACATTACTGCATATTAGCTTGATTTTAACACATTTCCAAAATGCACACTTGCATGAATGAATATGGAGTTACAATACTTCTCTTCATCCACAGTGTTTTCACTGGGAAATGAACCTGAAACCTTTCAAAAACCTGGCTGCTAATCAGTACCTTTCTAATGTACTGACCAGCCTAATAAATCCTAAATGTAATGCAACTAACCACAAAATCTTAAACCCATATAAACATCCATATAGGTGTCTAAAATTAACACAAGCAAAGACACAACAGTCTTTCTGAATCAATGGGCCAGCAACTGCAGGCCCACACCAAACAAAGGTTCACACATTTAAATTCATTTCAGCTTATCATCAGAGCAAGCCATGAAAATGCCTCGGAAAGCAAAGGCTTGCGCACAATCCTAAAAGCTATCCCCAAAGTATTAGCCAAGGACATCAAAGAGGCAGCAGAGGATGTTGCCGAATGCAATTTTGTCATCCAGCTTGCCTATGAATTCTAAAGCAAATCTTTTTTTCTTAATTATTCCCAGGAGAACAACATCCGTGCATAAGAGGCGGCGGATGGACAGTCTCACAGAACAGACCAAAGAACAGAAGAAGGAAAAAAAAAAAAAAAACAAGAAAGAAGCCAAATAAAATAGAGAAACCCTGAATAAACAGAGTGCACTGAAAACAGCCTGGTTTGTTGCAAATCTATCCAAACACATAAACTCTGTGTACACACGTGTTCTGCTGACTTGTCCTAGATTATGTCTTGCTCATTCACAGGTGTGACTCATTTCTGTTTAATTGCGGTTCGGGGAGGTAACAACAGTATGAAATAGAGAGAAGCCTGGCGAAAAAAAAAACAAAAAAAACAGTCTCCCAACATGACAGAGAATTTGTGGAGAGGGTATAAAACGGTGAAGTAATTATCATTGACCTCACAGTCTGGTTGCCTCTGAGGGCACTGCCAGCTTTGTTTTGCGTTTCTCAGTTAATTGGTGTACAGACTGCTGAAGAACTGCAGTTACAGGAGAGAGAGAGAAGGGGGGTGGGGGTGGAGGATGCATACTGTACTCAGTAAAATGAGGTTGTGAGCAGAAGGAGAGGGGAGAGGAGATGAAGGGATAAAAGGAATGAAAGGAGAGTGGAGCGGGAGATACTGTAAGGTCAAAAATGAGCAGGTGAAAAGAGTTGGCGGGGAGAGATGCGCAGAAGGGTGAAATTGTGTGAAGGTAACAGGACGAGATAAGGTGGAGGGGCTGG
>OMLF01043161.1:3247-14046 GCA_900302615.1 Holocentrus rufus | reverse complement strand
CGAGGATGTTTTTCTTCAGATCTCCTGTCCTTTTCTCCCTCTCTTTCCACTGTCACCCTCTTCAAGGTCTTTCTCTCTTTCTCTTTTCTATTATTCTCGTTTCCTGGCATCTGTTTTCAGTGTTTTTACGCTTTCGTGAGTCTCTCTCTCTCTCTCGCTCTCTTTCGCTCTCTCTCTCTCTCTCTCTCTCTCTCTCCCCCACCCACCCAGTCTTTTATGTGTCATTGGAAGCAGTGCTTGAATGTTTGGAAGCAGGGTGACACCTTCTCAATGGGTCCCGAGAGGCCCCCTGTCTCTCTCTCTCGCGCGCTCTCTTACACACACACACACACACGCACGCACACATTCAATAAGATTCACTGAGAATTGGTTGTGTGTGTGTGTGTGTGTGTGTGTATACATCGGCGTATGAATAGTGTTGTGAATTTGTGTGAAACATCTGCATTATTCTGTCAATGTCACATTACTCTTCAAGTCAATTTCTCTCACACGCCTCTAGGTCTGCATTGACATGAATGTGTGTGTGTTTGTATGTCGTTACCATGGCAATCAATGCGTCCCGAGGCCTTTTTGTTTATCCGCCGCTGCTGCTGTTGTTGGCGTTTGTTTGCATTGGACAGGATAGTCTCTGATGTTTATTAAGATTAAATGAAGCGGCCAGATGATCAGTTCAAACATTTTACCCTGGGCCGAAGGAGAAACATGAGAGGGGATACACACACACACACACACACACACGAACACTCGCACAAAAGCAAATGCAGACATTCAGACGTGTACATACCATGCAGCATCACACACATGCACAAGCATCCTGTGTATCTGCAGTCTCTCTTTCTCACACATGCACTTTGTGTCTCACACACACACACACACACACACACACACACACATACAGACACCATAACATCGGCTTCTTGGCCCTGGTAGTAGGTCAAGAAATGAATACATGACCTTTTCTTTGACACACTCATAACACAATAACCAGCTTTGTATGGAACAGGTTTTCTTTACCGTTCTTGCCCAAAATGTCTCGAAATTGCGTCTGGATGGCTGTGTGGTCACGGCTCACTAATGCTTTGTGAGAAATATCGATTGAGGCCTGACCTGTGTGTTTGATGTCTCCTGATGCGTTGGATTTCTCCTGATGCATTGGATGTCTTGGCAGTAACACTTTTACAAATGGTTGTTCGCTGGGCATTTAGTACCGTTGTACAGGAGGAGTTTTCTCTGTGCTTCTTCCCTCTTGTGCTCCAGTATTTTCTGTTCCTTCTTGTCTTTATTCCTTCTTCACTTTTTGAATTAGTTAGTATAATGCGCGGCATTGCAATGCCTTCTCATTTCCCCTTTCAATTTGTTGTCTGCAGCCTTAACTCTGCACTAATTATTTTTCAATCCCACATTTCCCTCCTCCTCTCCCACCCAGCAGTATAGACGGTTCTGCTGCCCATACCCACCTGCTTCTCTTTGTGTTAGAGTATCAGCATAATTACCACTGAAACGTAGAGGATGGTGGGCACACACTACGCCCGCCTCGCCTCAGCATTTATAATCACAATGTACGCCTTGGCTGTCTCCCTTTCCAAACTGCGTAGTCGGCATGGTGTCTTAACCCCGTGACACATGGAGCTGATGGTCAGCTGTCAGCCCTCATTGGACCTCTGTAGACCACAATTAGCCCTCGATGGCGGTGGTGTGAGAGCGCCCACTCGGGACTCGAACACTGTTTGTCCTGCATAGAAATCCTGTGTTTTGTTGACCCACCATCCCTCCGACCTCCTCCCTGCTCCGTTTTTCTTGCTCTTTCGACTAGCATCGCTTACCGCCGGCAGGGACGCTACTTTTGGGAAAAGCTTCTGTCTGTCGTATGACACGGTGGGAACAAACGTCCTGTGGAGCCGTTTTTTTTTTTTTTTTGTGGGAGGACGCTCTGGTTCAACCTAAGCGACTAAGGGCACAAGAAGAGAAATGGACATCAGGCTGTGCTGTTGTTGTGGGAGCTATCTAGCAAGCTAGCTAACCGGAGAGAGCGTTAAGCAAACCTTCCGCAAGCAAAAGACAGACTTCAGGCTGACTCGAGAACGGGCTGCAACTTGTTCCTGATTTGTACAACAAAACTGAGCAGATTCAGAGTGGTATGAATATAATGAGCTAATGCTAGTTTGTTTCTTTATCATTCCACAATCATTACCCCCTTTTTTGTTGTTGTGTTTTTTTGAGATCACTGCCCCCTCCTGGCTCCGAGAGTTATTTTCTCTCACACAGGTGCAGAATGCTTCTTGGTTGTCAGCTGTGGTCTCTGTGTTCATGGACATCTTTTAGCAGGCAGTGTTAAGTTGAAGTGAGGCTACACAAAGTGATCTGACCATCTGCCTCGGTATTAGTTCTTTGATATTGGCATGGGTGTCCCGGGTTTGACTCCTGTGGTAGCTTGGAGTGTTTTGGCTCAGTTTGGAAGGCAGTGTCTTTTTACTTGTAGCTGCAACGGACAAATCACTCTGTCATGTCTCCCACGGAGACACAAGATGAACCACAGGAAGGTTTTGAAAGGAAAGTTGGTGGCACGATGAGTGAGATAAATAGTGAGACCTGCCTAGCTGTGTTTGGCCCTTTGGTGGAAGCCAGGCTAAAGACCGAAGCCTGGATAGCCCATTAAGCCCTGAAAAGGCATGTGATTCAACCCTGTTTGGCCCTGTAGTGGAAAGACTAGCGAGGGAGTGAAGCCCCCTGTCTGCCATGGCCCAGCTGCAGGTTTTCATGCCTTGTTGCCCATGAATTCCCACTTTGAAGGTGCCAACTGTGCCCAGGTGCACCCACCACCAAATCCCACAACTATATTTACAAAGCCCGCATTTGATCCCGAGACTCAGGCATCCAAAAGAAAACTGCTGGGGATTTTCTCTTTCACTGGAGCTAAATTCCAACTCTCTCCCGGAGCCACAAACCAGGGAACCAACACTTTAAATCTGTGATGTGTGTTGACAGTGTGTGTATGGCTGACCTTGCAGAGAGATTGAGAAGAAAATTGTTTGTGTTCATGAATATTTATTGAACTGTTGTGAGACAGTGCAGTACATACTTCGGTGACAGTTGACAGGGAAAGGGACAGAGTTTATCTGCTGTATACATGACTACACTTCTGCATTCAGTCTCCTGCTTAAAGTGCTGATGTGCCGGTTCTCTGAGAAAACAGATGAAATTATCAGAATAAAAACAAAAAAGATTATATTTGGATGGAGCACAGTTCTGAAAACATTGACGATGTTTGACGTTTTCGAACATTTAACCTCATAAGGCGGCTATTTAGATAAATCACATCACTCAAGGACCATGTCATGCATATGTGGGTAGATCAGTTTTGATTAAATTGATAGAACTTTACGGTGTCAAGCTCACAAAATATGCACACACACACACACACACACACACTCAGTCAACTCTGCATGAAGAAGACCTAGTGACCCAGTTGTGAGCGAAAGGGGTAAATGTATAATTGGCCTGTGGTGGTGTTATTAGAGGAGATGATGTTTTTACATTTTTTTTCCATCTGTATTGACTTTATTTGGCCTGGCTTTGGCCCGGACAAGCCTGGCATGGTCCAGCTTGCTCTGTGTGATGATACACTCATTAGAGATTGGACAGTTTAATTAAATCCTGACATTATTTCATGGTGATTTCAGTGAGAACCCCACAGCTTTGACCTGGCATTTGAATGTTAGAAATGTTTAACTGTGGAAATACTGGGATGTCTGTCTTTGAGAGAACCACATCTAAGGCCATGTTTTTGTAGTGACACTAGATATAAAAATAATTCTCTTTTTGTCAGTGTAGACCAAATATCTTAGAGATTTAGAAATGAAGCAAGGTGAGAGGCCATTTTTTGGGTCTAGACAGTCTCTTTATTTGTTGAGAAACGACATTGATCCCTCTGACTTGAAGGTGGACGAAGGTGAGTCACAATCAAAGCAGGCATCATATTGTTTTCTAAGATGCACACAAGGCTTACATATTGTCTCCAAGCACATCTAACTTGCTTTATGGCTAAAAAGCTTCTTCATGTGTGAGGATACTGGAATTTGTATGTTTTTGTGTTTTGTTAATTTGATACTGACCTGCTTAAATAAGCAATATAGTTGAGTTACAATGGCTGAACCCACAGCCATCATAACCCTAAAAAAAACCCCAAAAACAGCATTAATAGCTTTGATATAAGCTCATGACTGACTTCAATGACAATAAGCCCCAATTACTCCCCATTTAAAATCCCTCTTCCCAAGTAGTTTTTCACCATCTAATGTATTTCTATTAAGTATTGTCCCTCCCCCTTGCCATAACTCTACATAAGTTCAAATCCCACTGAAAGTGCTGAATAATTGTCATTTTATTGCCATTTGCCTTATTGTTCTCCCAGCAATGGGCTGTGTAAATGAGACTTAGAGAGCAAGGGAGAGACAGACAGTCTCAGGTCGCCTTCTGTAATTAAGACTCCTCGCAGCTTGCCTGATTAATTCTATTCACTTCCTGCTTCTTCTAAAAGTCATGAATATTGAAAATGGCACAATGTCTTTCTGTCAAAAGGCCTGGACCCCATTTACCCATAATCCAATTTGTCAGATGCCAAAAAACGAAGACGAGAGATGAATTAGAGTGTGTGCGTGTGTGTGAGAGAGAGCATGTGTGTGCGTGTGTGTGTGTGTGTGTGTGTATGTGTGTGCGCACGTGTTTTTCCGAGCTTCAAAGGGCCTCACATGTTTTCATCAGAGCGTCGTGCAAACACATTGATCCGTTCCTAATCAAGAGACTCGCGCACCTGTTAGAAAATCCAGAGGGAGAAAAACTGTTTTTTTTTTCCACTCACTGAAAACTCGTAGAGAAAGTTTGAGTTGGAGGAAGTAGAGGGGGGAGGGGGAAAGCATAATGGCAGTAGAAATGGAGGAGCGGAAAGAAAACAAGTGGGAGTTTTGGAGTTTATGGGAAGATAAAATGGGTTCCATCTCATTTTATCCTACATATCTGCTTTGGGGGTTGATGAAGTGAGGAGAGAATGAGCGAGAGAGTGAGCGAAACAATGTGAGTGTGAAAGGAGGAGACGCCTGGGGATATCAGTAAGGTGGAACAGGGAAAGGATGGATAGTCTAGCACATTACTGAGAATGGCTGTTATGTTACACAGACAGAATTCAGTAACACTAGCAGCTGTACAGGATTATGTTTTCATTTCGCTCAAACTGGATTTGTCGACCAAGTGCATATTTCTGAGAGTTTCCAGTAAATCTTTGCAGTTTTTTTGTTCACTGAAAGACTCATAAAAATCTTCTGCACTCCCTCCAGTCATTTAGGGCCTTTGCACTTCATTGTTTAAGACCCCTACGCGTTTTAAAAGATGTTCATATATTTTACAGTCACAGGGAAGTGAAACAAATAATTTCTCTTCAGTTTTGTTGTATTGTTAGTTTCATAAAGTCTGCCAAGTTTGATAAAGAAGTGCCATAGAGGAATGCCTTGTCATGTAATTGAATATTTCCTCCCCTTAGCCTCTTTCTCAGTTTATCGTCAAGCAGGTTTACTGTGGCACGAGCACGCACAGTACGGCCCAGAAAGCAAATAATAATTTCTTCTTTTATTTTTGTATTTTTTTTTTGTATGCTGTCTTTCAACTGCTGCCTCAACCACTAGTTTACCTGCTTTTAGCTGCCATCAATCAGAATGGATGTATGATCATAATTAAGGCGCAATGTTACTGGATTTCATAATTAGCCTCTGCTTTACTAGCTAACATTAAAACAAAGCTTACTCAATAAGATTGATCAATCATTGCTATTTTTTTTTTTATTTCCAACCATTGAGAATATCCTTAAATTAGAGATTCAGGATAAAATTGTAAATTCATGCCCACAGCAACCACAGTTAGCGAGTTTAAGATGCGTTGGTTACCTCTACAGAAAAGGTGTCCAGTAAAGGGCCTCGGTGAATTTCTAGTAAGATACTCAACTGTGACATTAAGGGAAAATAGAGGCTATTCAGCTATTAAGCTAAACCTGCAGTGCAGTTAGAAATACACTTCGGGATTGCCTTTTAATTAGGTCTGTCAATGGATAAAAAATTTTTAATCGAATTAATTGCATGTTATGGTAATCAATTAAATGAATTGCAAACTATCACCTATATCAAAATGATGATATTTCATTCAAAAACTTTACATTATTGTGGCATGAGTAAAGCATTGAATAGAAATATCAAAAGGTGGTATTGAAAATCAATAAATTATTGTATTTCCAAATTTTCAGATGTTTTTCCACATACATGTCTTTTTTCATTGAACTTATCCTACAATGTGGCCATAACAGATCATTACATTATATGCGTTAAGTACATGATTTTTTTTTTTAGTGTGTTATTATTTTTATAATTAGTTAAATTTAAGTTAATGTGTTAATTTGATAGTCCTGCTTTTGATCTTTACATGCAAAGATAAACCGGAGCAAGAAAAAAGCTTAGAAAGAGTAATGGAGTCATCAGAAGAGGTAATTAGCCATGCTTTAATGAAGTAGAAATTGTGAGGCGTGGTTGACACGTCACTAAAGGTCAGCTGTGCACCAGCGTGGGGACGGCGCCACAGACACCAGCTTTCCAGTGTCGCAGTAATTAAAAACGCAGGGGGTTTTATCAGTGGGCGGTAGACTTACTCATCATTGGGTGTCGTTTGGCATCAAATAAAACCAATGTTTATTTATATGTAAAAGTTCCATATTATATAGCTTTAAACCTATATCTGTAATTGCCATTATGCTGCCACTGTCTAGGTCAAGTTTTCCTTTGTGGTCCCTATAGAGTGCTCTGTTTACAAGAGGTTAATAATTAAAGTAGAAATGCAAAACCAGTGGTGATCTATAAGTCGTTAATACAACCTGCGGAAGCTACAAACCCCGTAGTCCCATGTTATGTGAAAGCTGTGTGTGTGTGTGTGTGTGTGTGTGTGTGTGTGTGTATGTGTGTGTGTGTATGTGAGAGAGAGAGTCTGAGCTGTTGACCTTAATGCATCACATTAGCACCATGTCTCCAGAGGGCCTATGGAGATGAGCGCTAAGTTAGCTAGCCCGAGCTAATTGATTCCAATGAATGGAACATTCATACTCCACTTAGTAAATTGCACCAACATGCAGTTGGGGGATGGTGTGTTTGTGTATGTGCATGTGTGCAAGTGTGTGTGGGAGGAGGTTGTCTGTGGGGCGTGGGGGTTCAGTGGCAATCTGTACAGTCAGATTTTTTAAATGAGATCAATGCTTTCCTTCCTGCATCCCCAGATGGTCGTTGTGGTAGAGGGTGAGCTTTGTGTGTGTGTGTGTGTGTGTGTGTGTGTGTGTGTTTGTGTGTTTAGGGAGGGAAGGAGCTGAGGGGACCTTGGGCAAATAAATCTTTAATCGCGTGCTTGCTCTCATGTTTCGTTTAATTGCCTCCCTAAATCCATAAAAGGATGACGGCATTGTGCTGGAGAAAACACCTAGTGCGCACATATGTGTATTTGTGTGTGCATGTTTGTTTGTGTGTCTGCGCACATGTTTATGTTTGAGAGAATGTAGCGTAACTGTGCGAACGTGATTATGTGATTATGTATGTTTTATAGCACAAAGGGTGCATACAGTGCCTTCGGAAAGTAATTAGATCCCTTCGCATTTCCCACACTTTGTTGTGTTATAGACTCAATTTAAAATAGATTGAATTTATTTCCTTGCCACCAATTTACACATAAACCCTCATAATGACAAAGTAAAAGACATTTTTGAAATTTGCGCAAATTAATTAAACATAAAAAGCTGAAATAACTCATTTCCATAAATATTCAACCTTTTCTTTAATACTTTGTAGAAGTACCTTTGGCAGTGATTACAGGTTCAAGTCTTCTTCTTGGGTCTGCTTCCTGCTTTCATCTTCCAGCTTCTGGATTGATGCAGTTTCTCGCATTCTTCCTTGGAGATCCTCTCAAACTCTGTCAGATTGGATGGGGAGCATCAATGAACTGCAGTTTTCAGATTTCTCCACAAATTTTCAATGGTGTTCAAGTCCAGGGTTTGGCTGAACCACTCAAGGACATTCACAGATTTGTCCTGACCTCACTCCAATGTTGTTTGGGCTGTGTGCTTTGGGTCGTTGTGCTGAAAAGTCTTCTCTTCATCATTCTACAGGTTTTTAAAAAATCCTGAAAATCAAAATTCAAATTCAAGACTTGAAAAGGTCTTTAAAAGGTCATTTTCATAGACTGGTCTTGGAAAAGTCTTGAATTTGATGTTTAAAAAGGGTAGAAAGGTAGAAAACCCTGTCTCACCTTTGCTTTGCTGTAGGACTGCTTTTAGCCAGGTGATGAGTGGTGCCTGATTTTCACCCAACACTTGGCATTCAAGCCAAAGAGTTCAAATTTTGTTTCATGAGACCATGAGTCTTTTTTCTCATGCTCTCAGAGTCCTTAACGTACCATTTGGCAAACACCAGGTGGCCTTTCATATGCCTTTTACTCAGAAGCGGCTTCCATCTCACTCCACCATAAGGCCGTGATTAATCTCTCTGGCCTCAGTTCTCTGGTCTTTGCAGAGGGACTCTGAAGCTCAGAGTGGCCCCTGGGTTCGTGTTTACCTTCATGGCCAAGGCACTTTTTGTCTGGTCAGTCAGTTCTACGTAGAGTCTTGGTGGTTCCAAATGTATTTCAGTTCACAGCGATGGAGTCCGCTGTGCTCCTATTCAGCAGAATAGCCTATCAACTTTATCTTAAAACAACATTTTGAACATTTGGATTTGTTTGGGTACAGGCTCAGAAAATGCCCCTGCTGTTTAGGCTCATGCCTTTTTGGGCGTCATGTGTGCAAATATCGATTCTAGATTTCGAAGCCCAATCAAAACTCTCCAAGGCCGTGTCACAGTTCTCTCTCACAGGTCTAGGGAGGGACCCGTGGACTTACGGCTTGATTCTTTTCTCTGATATGCACTGTGAACTTTCCATAGACAAGTGTGTTTCCAAGTCATGTCCAATGAGTTGAATCTTTCACAAATGGACTGCAGCCCAGATCCAGAGACATCTTAAAATTAATCAAAGGAAACAGGATGCTTCTGCAATTTGGAATATGATAACAATATTTCTAAAAGAAATTTTGCCGTTATGGGGTATAGATTGATGTTAATAAATAAATAAATAGGTAAATAAATAATTGATTGGATAAATAAATAAATAAATACTTTATGAAGCCACTGCACATGTAGGTCACTGTACATGTGTTAATGTACATACAATAGCAAGCTTATGTATGTATTCAACATGCATGAGTATATGTGTGTACTCTTTGTCATGGTTCTCTTCTCTTATAATTGAATGTACATATATTATACATATACTATGTATAGTGGCATCCAGTCAGTATTCTCTTTCATGCCTTCACAGCATGCTCTGTTGTCTTGTGCGATGTGTGTGTTGTATTTCCTTTTATTGTATCCATAAGTATTGTGCCTATATGTTGTTCCTATGCATGTCATCGTTCCAGTGAGTGCATTTTTCATTGCAGCGTGCTCTATTTTTATTTCATTATTTGTCGTGTGTGTGTGGTGGGGTCTGCGTTAACTATGAGCTTTGAGAGTTTGTACCAAATGAGGAGAAGCGGGGGAGTGTGTGTGTGTGTGTGTGTGTGTGTGTGTGTGAGAGAGAGAGAGTGAGAGAGTTAGAGAGGCTAAAACTCCTGTGTTTTTGCCTGGCTGCAGTTTGTTGTTCAGCCTCTTTAATCTTGGACCAGTGAGACACACAGGACTCCCCTCGCTAAAGTTGGTTTGTTCTTCTCTCTCCTCTCTCTTTCTCTTTCCTTCGCTTTCTCTTTAAATCCCTCTCTCCCTTCCTCTCTCTCTCTCTCTCTCTCTCTCTCTCTCTCATCTCTCTCCCTGGTGCATGTTTTTTAATCAACAGCAAGAAGTGTGCGGAGGAGGGAAAGCTGTTGGTGTGTGGAAGCGGTGTGATTGCGTTGTTTCTTTTGGGGTGAGGAGAGAGAGGGGTTTAAGTTTGTTTGCTGTGTGTGTGTGTGTGTGTGCGTGTGTGTGTGTTCGTGCGTATGTGTGTGCTTATTAACAATAGCTCCGACACTTATGCACAGCTACCTAAAATCAATCTCAGCATTTGTGCGGGGATAGAAATGGATCTATCGATTGATTAAACTGATAAATGAGGCTGTTAGCCTCGCTCAATAATATGACGTATGGCTTTGAAAGGGAGACCATCTCTGTCTGTCTGTCTCTCTGCCTCTCTGTTCCTCCCCCTCAACAATACGCTCCAGCAGATATCCAAACGATGGCTAAGTCTGCTTTTAAGTTTTGATTTCATGGCACAGACGTTCACACTCTCCCCGAGAGATCTTCTTGGCGGAGGTGACGGCTGCGCAGGGTACACGGCGTATTTTAAGGCGACATGAAATGAGATTTGGAGAGCGCCTTGCTGCCATAATTCGACATATTTCCAGTTGAAACAAAACGCCGGGGCGGGACGTAACGTGGGAAGCGTGCAACAGTAGGCAGGGGCGGACCACAGCGAGCGCAGGAATAACTTTGAAGAGCCTCTGCCGCTCCACTGTAGAGGATCACACGCCTCCTCCAACACCTCCACCACCCTTTGGATTTGAATCGTAACATAAAGGATAATAGCTTCTCCTCAGCCTGTTAGATAATGATCTCACACCAAACAACATTTTTTTTTCTCCCCCATAATCCCATATTGACGGACGAGAGGAGTCTCATTCAGGGAGAGACAGGGATCAAGAGGACTGACTGGATCAG
>OMLF01043124.1:3461-26466 GCA_900302615.1 Holocentrus rufus | reverse complement strand
TTTGTAACCAGTGCAATACTCACAAACCAATTAATGTTATATGTTCCTATACATATTAATGTACACTAGACTGTCTCATGAATGGATGTGCAAATAATTTATATATCAGATTAACAGTTTGGCACCATGCGCGCACACACACACACACACACACACACAAATTATAGGTTGAATTGCAGTGAGTATAGAATGTAGATGTAGACTAGGAGAGTTTATTTTCAGCTGTAATTAACGTTGTACTGTACAGTTCTGGAAATTCAGACTACAGTGACGATAATCTGATTGGTGGAGCTTTGAAAGGTTAGCTCCAAACTCAAAATTCAAAGAAAAGTGAGCATAGTAACAGGGAGAAAATTTAAGGCATCCGCTCACTTAGTGCCATTTTGCCATAACCTCTTTCATGTCATTTTCTGCGTATGTGTGTGTGTGTATAACTGCCCATCTCTTGTCGCAGTGTGTGTGTGTGTGTGTGTACTTAGAAATGTCATCTCAATTAGTTGTTGAGCCCTGAGTCGTGAGAGTTCTGACAGGGCAGTAATGAATGGCATCACACAGGGACTAAAATACACCACAGCGACGGCGAGGAGTGACCAGAATATTCTATTTCCTGTTAACTTCTCTCCAGTGATTGTGTGCAGGACAGAATGATAACTATGTGTGGGTGCTCGCGGTGTGCTACCCGGAAAGAGAAAAGAGCGCCGCTGCCGTTGCCATACATTTCATTACATCTTCACCACATTATCTCCGCCATCGTTGTTTTGTTTTGAGATACAGGGGCTGGCTCAAAGATTCCTTCAAAAAATCCGCCTGATTTTCACCCAGCAGCCATTTTGATTTTCCTTCCTGCTCTCGTCGCTCATACTCCCATAGGCAACATCGGACAAAGACAACAAATTAGACCCATTCCCGCTCGGTGATGGTATAGATTCATGATGGAGGCTTTGCATGTAGACAATTAGGCTCCTGTGTAATTAAACTGTCTTTTATCTATCACAGTCATTACATGGGCCACAATTGAAGACAGAATATGGACATTAGGCGAGTCACATTAAAATGTAATTGACTGGTATATAAAGTAAACAAATAAATTCTCTCCACAGCTGTGCAGCTCCAGTCGAAGGATGAGGAAGAAAAAGGCTGTTGCCTCGGCCTTGACTGCAGTCGCATTAGTATTGGATTTTGGCACTAGCTTTGGTGGAATGTTATCGACGGTATAACTTCAAGCTGCGGCGAAGAGGCTCGCTTCTTTTGAGCGTTTCTTGTTAACACGGCAACGATCGCTGCCTGTTTCGCTTCTCTTTCCCCCCCCCCTGTTCGCCTGGCAAGTTTAGGATCCAAGACATCATTTAATTAAGCAAATAATAACGTTAAATAAATACATCTTGACTCCTCTTGACTTCATAGCCTGCAGCCATCAATGGTGGTGACGTCATGGAGGGAAGCAAGTAGGTTGCCTGAGGGAGCTGTCAGCAGCGACTTTTGACAGTCTGCGTGATGGAGGTTTCCAACAGAGTCATGGTCTTGTTAATGACAGCACTGCACAATGAGCCTGATTTAAATGAACCAATCAACCCTTATCTAAATATCAACCCTGATTATTAAGTAGCTCCATATCAGTGGCTCTGATTGAAGACATTTTATTATTAATTATTCCAATAATCTTAGCTTGGAGAGACATTGTGAAATATGTGTTTTTTAAGAGTACTTTTTTTTTTTTTGGGCTTGGAATTTAATTAAAGTTTGGCTGATTACCATTTGGAGATAAGACTGTGGTGAGTGATACACATGGGAGAGAAAAGGAACATAATCCGGGGTAAGGGTCATCAAAACAAGCATGACTCTGGGATGTTTGAATATTCATATTTAGGCTTCAGGCTCTGTTGTAGTGCAGATGGGTTGCAGTGTGGCTAATTCATATTTGCAAAGCAAAGCCTTTGTATTATAGACAGGTTAAAGAATGAAATATTGTAAAAATTAAAAGTGCAGTATGTAAGAATGCTGCGTAAGGCATGTTGTAAGTTCAGTACATATAACTAACACAACGTGCCATGATATTGCATGGTAATAATTTAAGTCAAGTGTATAATTCATCACTATTTTGATTATAGGTGGGTTCATGCCAGATATGGTAGATTAATTGCCTCATTAAACATTAGGAGAACTCATATTGGCCACATCTATAAAAATCATAGGCTTGTCACTTTACCTTATCTTTATGTTTTTACGCTTTGCGACTATGTTAATGCAACCTTCACCCTGCGATGTCACAAGATTTGATACAGCCTATGAAAACATCGCTATCTGTACGTTATCCATTCCCCCTGTGACTGCGCCTCGCCGCTTCATGCAGTGCCGGCTCCGGCAAAACTGTTCCGACATCTCCAAATTGCATGGCGATGAAACCATATCACAGTGTTCAGATTTCAATTCGACTCCTTGGGGAAATATTGTTTCAAGCCATTACTCTTCATCAAGAAGGCGTCATACTCGCTCTGTGCAGCTATTGTCCTCCGTGGCCCGTGTCTTTGCCTGTGTGCCTCTGGGACAATGGCACTCTCAAGTGATGTACAAGCTACAGTAAAATGCTGTACGTGTCATGTGGCCACAGAGGACCCAAGTACAACGACCAGAATCCTTAAACGGTACTTGTGCAGATGTTTCATCATGATTATGGGTGAGAGCTGCATCAAATACCGAGCCACATTCGCCTGATGAAAAGATCATATGCTGAAACAGTCGAGCTTAAAATACTTATTAAAAAACAGTGTGTAGTGAATCAGCTGGATACTGTTATCCTCCCTACTGTCTGTGTTGAATATGCTCAATTGCGGCGCGACTGGCACGGCACCAATGATCCGTGCCCGCTCCTCATTCATCTTCGCTGCATCACTCTGTGTATGGAATGCCACAAATTACAGCCCTGGTGGATTCATGCTGCTCTAATCCTCAGCAAAACTGCGAGGGGTTATGTGGGGAACCCTGCCAGTTTCCTCGGGGGGCGAATGATCTCTCCGACCTACCCATACTAACCCCAGTGGTCGTGCCGCAATGGGAAAAGATCTATCTCTGCTTATTATTACTCGCACCTCCCACCAGTGGCACAGAAGATGAATCATACCTGTCAATCCGTGTCCCTGGTGCAGGGAGGCCATGTTTGTTTATATTGATCGGCAGCATATGTGGCACAGCTGTTGCCGGAGGAGCCTTGTGTTGGCAGAGGTTCGTTCACGCTTTCCCTTGGCAACGGTACAGTTGGCAGGCAAGACAGCAAGCAGTACACACTCAACTAATCAATACAAACAATGAAGCAGCAAATCAAGAATAATGTTGGAGCAGGCACAAAAACGGAAAGAGAGAAAAGCTTTTGACTATGTGGTGCTCAAAGATTATTTTGTTTTGGATTGTGGTAAAAGATGTTTTGCGTGTGTGTGTGTGTGTGTGTGTGTGTGTGTAAATGATATTTCCCCTTTTTTTTCATGTGATCAGGTGTACTTTGCAAAATTGCTGGGGGTTGATTTAAGTGAAAACTGTTAGACTCAACTGACAAAAAAACGTAGAATAAATCAAATTAAGTGTTTTTTCCATGTTTTTTGTCGTTTTTTTGTCAGTCCTCACTTAAAAAGCAACTTTGCACTGTGCACCTTTAAGTTTTTTGTTTTTTTGAATTGTCTATGAATACACAGGTTTTTTTATGGTAATAGTATCAACAAAAGCTAACTGCAGCTTGTGTTGGACGGGGTGAAAGACTGTACAAATGTAATTTTCATTTCTGTGAGACAAAACAATTCTTTTAAAAAAGCCAGATTTTCAGCTGGATTGAAGATTTTTAACTGAAACGATTTTAATAATCGTTACAGGTGCTGTTTGATTTTCATATGTTAAAAATTTGAAATAATATCCAATTTTTCCTCTGCCATGGACTAGCTTATGGTCAAGAAACCATTCAATTATTTCTTGAAAAATCATGAAACAATCCAGAATGTTAATGTATAAATGTAGAGTAAAATATATTTATGAATAATTGTATGTAAGAGACACAATGAGAGAGAGAGAATTCAGTGGTGCTCAAATATGCTTCGTTTATAGTTTGTACGGGGGTTCAGTAAACATAACATACAGATCCTGAAACGTGTGAATGTGTGAAATTGTAAGTGCAAGTGTAGGAAGTGGGGCAAATTACTCATGGTGCAGCATCTGGCAATGATTAGTGGCCATTAATTGGTGTTAACTGGTGCTACTAGTGTTTACGGAGTTGAAGGATAATTAGCTGGGGGTCAACTCGGGGCTGAAATTAACATGTCAGAACTCTGCAGATGTCTCCCGACAACTAGGGAAGCTCGTGGTGGGCTGCACCAAATTTGGATGGCAGAGTAAATGTAGGATTATGTGGACGGTTGTGTATGTGCATGTGTCCGTGTGTGTGTGAACGACAAATAGAGGCAGAGCAGGCATGTGTGTGTGTGTGTAGGTGTGTGTCCATGCATGTGCGGGTCACTGCATGAGTCAAAGTCACAAAAATTAAGTACCTCAAGAATAGCTCTCAGCAGGGCCCAGACCTGACTTGCCAGTGTAAACAGTGTAAGAGAAATACTCTGGTCCAGTCAGCCAGTCTGCAGTGTGTCCATGGGGGGAAACCTAGCGGAGACCCAGCTGCTGCACCTGCATAAACACTAAAACTCAGTGTGGGCAGTCACCTCACACAGCTGGGGGACAGACAGGCAGGCTGGATGAGGGAGGCGGTGCAAATGTGGCGCTCTGGTCCGCAGAGTTTGTCCTGGAGAGCCAATGCAACATCTGTATCGAAAATGAGGGTAAGCTAGGGAGCGAGAGCAAGCATGTGCAAATCAGATCATGGCATTAGCCATTCTATACTGATGTTGGATATTTATTCAGTAATTCCCCTCTGCCATTTTTATCCTATTTTCCCATTTTTCCTATTATACTGGTAATTTCTGATGAAAATCACATCAATTGTTCGGTTACAGTGCTACTCATATCTCGCTTGCATGAGTGCCTGTGGATTGTACGGAACACAACCTCAGAAGCACACAAAGAATGTCATTTTCAACACACTGATTGACTGCTTTGCATTAAAATATGCCAGTAAAAAGCAATAAATCCATTATCCAAAGTTTCTTTATTGTACAGTTTTGCTCCTACTTTTCTTTAGCACTTCCTTGGTATCTCTTTGCTGGCTGAAGCTGCCTGTGTACATGCAACGTGATGTAAAGTGGTGCAAAATAAATGCTTGTGGGGTCAAGGATGAACTCAAAATTTAGGATGAATTCAAAGTATCCATGGGACTGTCCTGGAGAGCCATGTGACCAGGTAAGCAAGATGTGAGGAGCTGTGCAGTGATGAAACTGAAGAGATCTTGGTTAAAACTGATCAGGTATAGAATTATGTGAAAACAGCGTTCAGGTTTAGAGTTATAAGGTTTGGTTTATCTGGAGAGTGATGAAATGTAGAAGCAGAGATGTTAAAAAAAATCACAGTGATAAAATACGACAAGAAACAGGTGAGACAGCCTCATTCTGGTGGCTTATGATAACATCTAACTTCAAAACTAAAAATAAAAAACTAAATCAGTTTACTAATTCTCAGCTGTCAGCAGTCGACAGTTATTTACTCTATGGCTGTGGCGGACAGTAAAGTTAACATAATGTCAGCACTATAAGAAGCAACTGACCTATCATGCTGATTGCCTTTTGCATACAGTACATGAAAAAAACAATGCAGATTTGGAGAGCATGGTGGAGTAGTGCATAAGAATGCCAGCTGCTGAAGTGTCCTTGAGCAACACATCCAGCAGTGGAGTCGCTCACCCTGAACAAAACAATGAGAATTCCCCTCATACCTTATATTCTTTTTATTCTATGTCAGTATGATAACATTTGACGAGACGGGATAACAGAAATTGAAGGAAATAAAAGTTATTTGTGTTAATGTTTTTTTTCCCCCAGCTCCATCAGTTTTCTACCTGTCTCCCTGTTGTGCCCCATTCTCCCGCAGTCTTTACCATCTGCTGCGGATCACAAGGGGATGTCTGACCATGATATCGCTGACACATCCAGCTAACCCTCCTCACACACAGGAGAACTCCCCGCCATCAGAGTCTCTGCACTCTGATACAGGATAATGACTGGAGCGAAACGGGACAAATTCCATTGTGCGATAACTTATCTCTCTAGGTCTGTGGGACTTTTTTTTATTTTTTTTTTCTCCCTTCCTTATATGAGGCCCTGCGTTTCATAAACCCCCAAATTCATTTCACTCTGTATCAGTGCTGATACAGTTTCCCCGTCAATGAGAGGGAACTCTGGGGCCGGGAGATAGAGAGGGGGAGAGAATTCACTGCACACTGCAGGCGTTGCGGGGAAAGCGAGATAAGAATATTAAACAGGAGAAGAATTGTGTCTTCTCCTCCAAACCAGTAATATGGCTGAGGATGGAAATGAAAAAGGAACACTCAACTTCTGTCTGCAAGAATTCAAATGACAAAATTTAGAGGGCAGAGCTTGCGTGCCTGGGTGCATACGTGCAAGTGTGTGTGTGTGTGTGGTGGGATGGGCACTGGTGCAATTTGGATCGCAAATCATCAGGGAATTGCAAAGTGAATGTTTTAGGGAATGGTATTTCAGTTGAATTATGCAGAGTCCTTTTATAGTACATCTATTAAGATGATCTTGATGAACTAGAATTTGGGCCTTAATGACAATGCCACCATGCCTCACCATGTCACACTTAGCTCGCCCGATAAACCTCTTTGAGACACAGGCTTATTATCCACATTTAACAGCATTTTAAACAGGTGGATTAACGTCCAACATCCATCTGAATCCATTCTGCTGATCACTGCCTTGCACCGAAACATTAAAACTAATATACTGAAATGCAGGGAGGCAATCTTGCTGTTTACAACAGACTTGCCTGACTCTCTCCGTTGCAAAATTAATCAGTCCCCCTGATGATGACTGCAAATTGCCCGAGATTATGTTGACACGTCTTCATTGCAGCATCTAGGAGGAGGTGATGGCGGCAGTGCTGCCATTTAGCCTGCCAATGGCCCCCGGGGATTCTTCTTCTCTAGCATTCTTTTTAATGTCTGGCAATTAAGGGCCGTCTAACTGCCTGAGAGGAAGGGAGATGGAGACTGAGGAATGGGGAGAGAGAGAGAGTAGAGAGAGTAAGAGAGAGGGGTTCAAAGAGAGAAAGGGGAGGGAGAGATATGAGAAAAAAATGAGATAGAAAGACATCGAGGCAGACAGACAAAGATTTCTGAATGATGTTATAAAAACTGCCAAAGCTAAACTCTACTTTTGATCGTGTCCAACTGTGACGTGGTCACTCAAAACCTTAAAAATTTGTACAGCTGTATTTACATCCAATTCAACAAAGGGTGCATTCAGCCTTTGACCAATGAAATTCTTCACCTTGCACTAAAAGGCCCTGGGGGGAAAATCCATCCATCTCCTCGAAAGTGCATTATCTATACATTTCAGTGATGTGCACAGCCCATACACTGCAACTGTTCATCAGGCAAATCCATCCTGCCTAGTTTTCATTCCCATTAGTAGTTGATGCTAATGCTTTCCATATCTATCAATGTGACAGGCACAGCACGTTGGTTTGTTTCACTCAACGGGAGAAATTAATCACACACGTTTAGTATAACAAGAGAACATTTGAGCTCTGCATTAACTACACTCATGCTGGTTTTGATGGCCATATTAAGACAACATTTTCAGGCTTCTTATTGAGGCTATTTGTTAACAGTTCTAACATAACTGTCATAGCTGTTTTAGCAGCTCATGGCCTAGCACATACATAAATTGTATGGGTTTATACAGTATGAAATCCTAGCATGTAAAAGTTAAAGTATAAGCTTAAGAACTGAGGGAGTTTTTCAGGAGGTGACAGAAAACAACATAATAGACTACTTTCGTGTAATTTCAGTGTCACACATATCACTTGTAAAAGCCTTTGGTTGAATACGCGGCTTAGTTTGCCGCCTGCCTGGCAACACTTCTGCGGGACAAAAAAATCGTCACATCGACATTGACAAATGTCATTCGAGCACTTGTGCTTCTTTCAGACGGCCGTGTTAAAGTGCTCACTATCAATGTCAGCCTTATAGAAAGTAAACTCAGACACATTATGGGCAGATTACAACTATTAGTTACTGCTGTGTGGCATGCAAATGGCCTGCCCATGGGAGAGCTGAAAATCATTTTAAACTTCAATAAGTTACAAGCAGTGGCAAGTCTACACAGAATCTGCACAAAGCCCCAGGCAGCAATGAGGCTAGATGCAATTAGGGGGAAATAAAATTCTACACAGTAAACAAAGAAAAAACGTAAATGACTGATGAAACAGAAAAGAACAGCAAGGAGTGAGACGGTGTCTGCTTTGATGGGGTCGGCTGTTGCTTCCTTTAATTGTGAAAGCACAATGCTCTTATTATTATTTTTTTTAACTAGGATAAATGCCACTCTTTCCTTATTCTGTCAATTCAAGAGCGACAGGAGGCCACATGTCACACTACTAGTACTGCCTTTTTATTGATAGAAGGATGGAACAAAGAAATCATCGCTTGAAATGATAAAATGTGTTATTGTACAAATCTTTTTCATGATTTGGCTCACTGTTCAAAAGGTCCATTATATCAGTGTGATGCTGTGTTTTTGATTGGTAAAATCGAGTGCTTCTTAATTCAGTATCAAGGGATTTGCAGCTTTTAGAGGCTTAGAAGCTGTCAGAGCGCAGGCACGCAATCGGAGTATTTACTGAAGATTGACTTATTTTTTGTAATTTGAGGAACTTAACGATTTATCTGCTCTATTTCTACTTGCAACACATCACAGTCTTATGATGGGTGGGAGGGTCCCTGGCCGTAAACGCATCACATGCTTCTGTCCAATGTTTTTGTCTGTAAGTCCCGCCCCGCTCTCGTGCTATTGGTCAACTCGACAAATACTCGTCTCTGAATGGAGGGAAGCTTTGTCTGTCATCGACGGTGACGTGTAAACCAGGAACTAGCAGCTACAGATGTGATGTGTTGGCATCCTGAAGAAATTTGGGACAAAGTACAATTAAAAACGTCAACTCGCTCGTCCTGCGTTTCCACATACAGCAGCCAGGCATTTCACAATGCAGAAAGACCAATAGTAAGCGACTTATTCTCGAAAAACAAACATTGTGAGTATCTTCGTGAGTGTATTGAAGTCTGCAGTTGCATCTCCACTGTATTGTTTGTAACGTTGTACAGCTTCGTATGACGCTTTCAGTCAGTGTGTGTGTGTGTGTGTGTGTGTGTGTGTGTGTGTTTAAAGTGAATTTAAAGTTTCATTATAAGCATTACTTACATTTATCATGTAAAACGTGGGCATTTCCTATCTGTGTTAGGACTGCAGATAGATGAATGAATGATTGTACAAATGCATGGCATCTTTGTTGATATTCCGAAAAGCTTAAATTGTCATTAACTGCAGCTGTTTTCAAACTACAGGCTAAACCCATAATTTCCCATTTTGACACAAGGACAAATAGCTAAATTCCATAGAAAAAAACAAAACAAAATTGTTTTGGATAAAAGTCCAAAACTTATCACAAGAGCTGCATTGCACTCATTTTCACTCTTACTTTGTCTATGCTCGTGTTCTTGTTACTTCTCTATTCAAGTATCATTTTGCATACATTATCCCTGGTTTCCCTGTTCCACTTTCTGTGAAGTTGTTTTTTAATAAACCAACTCCCACATTGACCCATTTTCTCTCTATAGATAGATAGATAGATGCTTAATTTATCTCAGAATGCAACTAAATTGTGTGGGAGGACGGGTAAATGAATATAAAAACTCAACTTTTTTTTTTTCTTTTTTCTTGATACACTTTGTTCAAGGCATGAACTTCTGTCTTCACTCTCAAGTTGAGACACATATGTTGCCAGCTAATCAGGTGCCCCTGGAGCAGGAAAGGGGTTAAGTGCCTTGCTGAAGGATACTTGGGCAGATAAGACAGCTTGGAGGATTAAACCTTGATCTTCTGGTTTGGGGGACAACCTCACTAAAATCTATGATACATACTGGCCAGGGCTCAGTATCAATTGAGGTGCTAACAGCAACAGTTATATGATGATATTACTCCTACTACTACAACTACCATTAATAATGATGATAGCTTTTATTTGTATAGCACCTCTCTAAATGAAGTGCTTTACACAAAACTAATTGTCAAGCATAATGACAGTGGAACAATTAAGCATAAGAGATAAGCAAAGCAAAAATAAACAGAATAAAAGATACAAAATATGTGCTAGATTATACTGTCAAATAAAATATACCAAAAATAAATGACCAAAATATCATGTCACATGTATATCATATCAAGACAAAAATGGATAGCAAAACGTCAATGCTGAAGCGCAGTCATTTCAGACGTACCACTATTTCTCTCCCATAGGATTTCTCCGCCTGTAGCCTCCACCCCTGCAGACATGTTTACGACTGTAGGCCTGTCAGAGTTGAATAGCCACTGGTTTTGATGGAGGCTTCAAATGTGTTGCTGTGAGCGATGTATGTAGCATATCTCTCCAGTGTCACTTGTGTTGATGCGGTACAACATAGCCTGCAACCTTGAGAACCCGCTCCGGCTTATTGTAAACATTACATTAGGACAATTTCCTCTCTGCCTTTTTTTTGTCCTCTTCTTGCTTCCTTTCTTTAATTTGCTGACTCTTGGGTTTCCAACCACTGGAGAACAATAGCTGCGCATACATCCTCTTTCTGCGCTGGCAGTAACAGTGTTTGAAATGTAGCTGAAAATAGTGTTTTTAGAGTAAGGTAAAATTCAGGGCTCCTAAGGCAGCGGTCTCCCAGGAGAAGGTATCAGTCAGCACAGGCAGCCAGCCACGCTTCTTGAACATGCTAATTCAGTCTCTTTCTTCTATTCCCCGGCCACACCTCTAGACTCTCCACCACGCTCTTGTTCTTCTCGGTTGCGCATAGATACTTTTTTCCCCTTTTCTCTCAGTCTCTCTGTTTTCCCCCGTGTGCACCTGCACACACGTTCTCTCCGCTATACACTCGCTTAGCTGTCTCTATCACACACAAACACACTTTCCCTTTCTTTTATGATAATCATTTTCATTAGACCTGCAGGGCTTCGCTGACGTCTTGCGCGGAATGCTGAGGATTATTTGTCAAAGCAGATGGGCGGGCCCAAGGTCACTCCGCTCAAATCTTTCAGCCAGAGAATAGGTCAGAGGGGTTTCAATATCATCAGAAAGCACAGGCCTGCCCTTTGACTCATACTTGCTTTTTCCACTATTTTAAACAAAAGGCTACGGTATTGATTGATGCAGTGTTGTGAGGGAGCCTGGGCAGAATTTAGAGCAGAGTGCTCACAAACAACAAGACTGGATTGATGCGAGGAATACATGCTTTTAGATATAGCTAGCCTATTTCCTGTGAATGCACATGCACGTGTATATATACATACAGACATGCACAGACAGAGAGACAGCATTCGGTCTTTTATACAGGCGCAGACACACATTTGGAAACCAGTGATACTATTTTTACTTTCCCCGTGCTCTTTCTCTTTTTATCTTCTCTGTGAGCTGTCAAGGTAATCAAAGACAGCTCGTGGTGTGAAGGGAAATGGTGTTAGGCTAAATGAGATGGATAGGTAGAGCACATACTGTGAACGTAACGCACGTGGAAGGTGGTGAGAATTCATTTAATTATGTCTAGCAGATGCATGTGAAAGATAAACCATCTGCCTGATCAAAACTGACTACTCTCCTGTATATATGATTGTGAATTAACTTGAATCCATCCTGTAAATTTCACAGGTTATCTCAGTCTGCACCAGCAGGAATGGCATCCTATCTTCATTTGATTAAACAAAATGATTTGATGTAACACCGAGTCCCATTTTCGGCTGCGAAATCTCTCCCTCTCAGAAGGTTGTTTTTCTCCGCTCATTTATTCTCAGGTTGAGGAAGGAAGCATGGGGAAGAAGGATGCCAGCACAACCAAGTTACCAGTCGATCAGTACCGAAAACAGATTGGTAAGCGAGTATCCCTCCCTCCCCTACTGAGCCTTGGCTACACCTTCTATCCAGAGGCAAAGAAACAGAAGAGCAGTCTTTTATATTTTGTTTAGTTCAGGCTGCTTTTTTTTTTTTTTTTTTGAGAAACTGGGCTCCGTTTTCTGATGGTTTTGCAACTCCCACACAACAAAAACACAGCTCAGTGCCTGATGTAGGCTATCTCACGACAACTTAGCATTCAACTTAGTGTTCTTTCATGGAAACCAAATTACTTTATGAGTCACACATGACACTGTGTTGCATTGTCCAATTCTCTAGTGGTTTCACATGTCTCTCTCGCTGCCTAATAGCCCGACTCTTTTGAGGGCCTCAACCAACATTGGCCATGTAAGAATTACAGTATCTCTTCACATAGTTCTGGAAACATTTCCAATTTGTATTGGATTGAATGGCAATTTAAACCAGATTCTATGGATGAGAGCCATAATAAAAACCCTGGAAGTAATTATTCTTAGGGAGGATATGAACGAGCAACATTTGAGGTCACATTACTGACGGACAATGAATTCCACGCTTAAAAAACTGCCCCTTTGATATCATGTCAGAAGCTGTTTTGTCAAAGTTTAATGCCACTCTAATCCGGGGGTATTTTGTTTCCCCATCTCTCCCCTTACATCACAAAGACCTAACTAAGACAATATGGTCGATATCAATCATGAGCGCGGTCCCCTTTAGCATGGCAGCTGTGGTTGCTCGAACATCACGGCTCAGATCATGTTTTTTTGTTTTGTTTTCCTCTTGCGGAGTGCAACCAAAAGGTCGCCAATGGCAAAGCTGGAAAATCGTGAACAGCTATGACAGAAGCAAACACAAAGGGAAGTTGTGTTTTCCTCACAGGCCTACAGCTTTTATTTCAAACCCCAAGATTGACATGTCGTGCACATGCAGCGTGACTAAGTAGTTTTACAAGATATAGGAGTGTCGTGTTCTAGGTTATCGCTAAAGAATTAGTAATTCTATGCAGCACCATTATGTGAATGTTTATTTTCTTGTTATTTATAAAAAGGGAAAAAAAAGATGTCATTGTCAGACTGACACCAATAGCAATATTTGTCTTTCTCAGGCGCGTGATAGCCTTTTGAGTCATTTCTTTATCTTGTTTACTCTACCAAGCTACAAGGGCTGGAGTCTCATAAAGAAGCACAACAGTTGTATGTCTTTTCTTATTGTGACAGCAGAATAGGATTATTTAGCCCACAGATATCCCTTAACTGCCAGGCATTGTGTAAAACCCGGCAGGTTCACCAAATGAGAGGCAGACATAACACAACAAGCTCATCTCACACCGCCACATCCCCTAGCAGGGCTGCAGAATATCAGTTTTTTTTTTTTTTTTTTTTTTTTGCTCCCCTTTAGTGTTTTCTCTCTCTCCACATCTCATCAATTCAAAAATATGTAACACAGGGGTCAGGGACACTCCGGTCCTCTCTCTACCTCTGCCTCCTTCCACCCCCTCAATTTCTGCCGCTTTTCCCTTCTATTTGAAAAGAATGGCCATCAGGCAATTTAAGCGAACCGCTGTTTAACAGCAAAGGCAGAAAACAGAGACAGAGGGAAGAAAAGTGAGTCAGAGAGGAAAATGAAGTCTTCAAAAATAGCATGGGGCTGTGTCTTCTGAGAGATGGAATGGGCCACACGTGGTAATTTGAAATCGTAATAGGATGGGTAATTCATGGCCCGTCAGCAGCAGTCCATGCCGGTTGTTGAGCTGTACCATCCTCTCTGTTGGAGTGCTTTTGTCGTGTTGGATGGCAATCAAGGGGCCGATGTTGACACACTCTTTTTAAATACTATTATTAGGCCTATTATTATTGACTCCGCTGAGCTGTTCTTGTAAGAAGAGAAGCTGTAGTATTTTTTAAGTGCCAGTGGTCATTCTGCTCAAATAATTGCCCCTGTCCACAAAAGGAGAATTTCTACCCAAGAAAAGGTACATAAAAATTCAAAGATATGGGAAATTAGTGCTCATTGATTTACGAGTGCTTTCTTAACTGTAAAATTTGCAACAAGCAATTCCATCAGTGAGGATATCATCAGGGTCTGCTATTGTAGTATGTTTTCCTTTTATGACCTTCTCTGAGCTTTGTTAGATGTAACAGGTTTAGAAGTTTCATATAAACTTGCAGTAAAGGTTACTCTGGTAGTATCTTCAAGACAAAAAGTGTAAAATGACAATCTGTGGCTAAAATCAGTAACAAACTGCACTTTCGTGGCAAACATTTTGTTGAGCCATAACATGTTGTACATGTATGTTGAGGTTCTCCCCTGGCACCTGAGATTTTGCCCCCCTCGCCCCGCTCTCCCCTCCCCTGATGTGATGTGAGCGACAAGGCACAAATATCTCCCATGCGTCTGGCGTCAGCCCTCCAGTTCCGCTACCCTGCACCCTGGCAGATGCCAGCGATCCGCACCATGTGGTCACTGACTATTTGGCCGCCATGCCAAACAGACACAGAAACAAAGCACGGGGAACTGTCAGACACGCTGTCAGTGTGTTGCCCGACTTGTCCCAGGGCTCTTAGAGAGGACAGGGCGGCGGGCTGTCCATCCAAATCACCCCATCACTCTGCATTTGGTGCATACGCAGGACAGCTATTCTCCATAGACATAAGCATACACACACAAACTAGACCTCCTCAGCTATGTCAGTTTTTCCCCTGACACAATCATCCCTTGACTTGTTGGCACTTTGCTCCCATGACTTTTGCATGTTATAGATTTAAGAAATGTAGTATTGTAAATATTATAGTCATGACTGGATCAGCAGACCAGGGACCAATGATCAGTGCCACTGCTATCATCAGGAAACATTAATACAAACACATTCACTTTGTACTAATATTACACAATGGACTGTTTCTTTATAAGATAACCTGGTTACATAACAGTATTCAAGGGAAAGGTACAGGTCAGTTGCCCTGACCTGTAAATTCTGAATGGTCAAGTGTTAATCATTGATGGGGTATGCAGAGATTTGCCTCCCTACCCTTTGTAATTATTTCTGTTTGAAACCAGCATTATGTGATGAATGTAAAGTTCATTCATTTTCAAAGAGAGATGAGCAGCAAGCAAAGATTTGCAAGATCCTTATTAGTGAACTGATGCAGATTTTGTGCAAATCTTGTAAAAGCTTGTGCTCATGCATGTCCTCATGCACATGCAGGTTTACAGTGCAATGCCCCAGAGTAGGAAAGTTTTCAACTTTTGGATTTATTGTGTGTTGGTGACCAGCACCAGTGGAGGTTTTTCAGCTTCATATTTGCATAATGTGTTGATAATTGCAGCATGGAGGAAAAATGTACTGTTGCAGTGACTGAATTTCCTGAGTTATTTGACATAACGAAATATATCTACAGAGTCATCTACAAAAGGCAGCAATTTAGGAAATTGTTGCTGCCAGGTATTTAAATTTAGTAGATCAGCTCTTTTTCCTTTTTTCTAAAATCAGCTCAAATAACTGAAGCAATAGCCTTCCACTGTGCCTTTCATTGCTGAAATTTAAATGCAGCAGACAGGTGTATACAAAAAGTTGCTAGACGAGGTTGCTCAAAAACGTTAAAATAAATGGAAACACAAGTAGTTTGATTTTTTGCTCTTTGCTACAAGTGGAGCGGTTGTTGTCTGCTTCCATGTCAACCATTTGCTTGCTAGATGCAATGATTTAATAGAGCTGCAAGCTTCTGATGGCCCTTCACATGGAGTGGCTGTGTGTCGCAAAGCTGATCACTCTCAATCTGTCAAGCCCATTAGAATATTTAACATTGCAGGATACAATTTTTAAACATCTTTCTTTTTGTCCTTTTCTTTAACCTGCTCGTACCTAGCAGTGGATAATAGCTAATAATGGTGTATATCATGGTACAGCCATTTTATTTTTTTATCTCAACCTTCAAACAAGTTTGAGAGAAACAACCTTCTGAAAAGGCTTTTTTGTTGTTGTTCAAAAACAGTTCTGTCCAGTTGAATAGCAAATAAAAGGCATTCTGCTAAAGTGTTGAGTATTTAATTGATTTTATTTGAAACATTTGCACAAACCTTATCATAAAATAGAAATAAATGATGAGATTATTAAATAATTGCAACCTGAATAAATGACATTTATCAAAATGAAAGAATAGAATAGAAAAGAATAGAATTCTGCCGTGTTCATATAGCAGATTTCAATTTCCAGGTGCCAACAAGTCCATCTTGTATCAGTTGGAGGTTGGAGATTATGTTGGGTTTCATCCTGTTGGGGTTTTACAAGACAGACTTCACTTTCTGTCTCAGATGTCAACAAATGCTCATGCTGTGTTGTGCATGACGTACAGTATATATCAATATCCCACCCACCAAAACAGATTTCTAACCTTCTTCTGCCTCCACTGACTTATAATTGCCAGTTGAGTATGACACACAAATGGCATGCCTCCACTCCCACCCCTTCCCTTTTGTCAAATGCTCACAACATCACATGTGGCTAATATTAGCTAATGCCTCCTACCTGTCTCATTATGCTAAGCAGAAGAAAAGCTCAAGAAGAAAACTCATTCCCCTTCATTCTCTTAATCAAATGGCATTTTCAGATAGACCCAATGACAAGAGGAGGAAAAAAAATAAAGAAGAACATGAAACGCCCATCCAAGGGAACGTAAGCGGTGTGTGTCTGTTGTTGTGTGTGTATGTGTGTGTGTGTGTGTGTGTGTGTGTGTTGGGGGGTGGGTGGGTGCACTTTCAGCGTTCACTTGTCCTTTTGACGTGAAATCAGCAACGACTTCAATGAAAGGCGCACTCAGGGGAGCCTCTCTGCGGGCGCTCGAGGCTGCCTGACAAGGGGTAATGTTCCTCTGAGACACGGCATTGTCGTCGCTGTACAGGAGGACAGTGATGCCTTTTCAGCGTAGGAGGCAGAGACACGGAGGGATGGGGAGGACGGTGTGTAGCCCAGCGCAGGTAGATAATGGGTGACAGGAACTGTCTGCAGTGCCGATGCAGCAGGGGGTGGAACAACAGTGACTAATAGGACTGCTCTTAAGCCCAATGCAATATCACCGAGACTGTGTGTGTGTGCGTGTGTGTGTGTGCGTGGAGGCTCTAGACCCACATAAATAAACCACAGGAGAAAGACAACATGAGGCTTTAAGAAGTAGAGTGCTGTAACACAACAACATTACAATACCTTACACAGCCCAGTGTAATTCTCTGGCATTTCTCTTCCATATGAACAATTCATACTCCTACTTGGTGTAATTATTTTGATTTTGCTGCAATTAAGTATTGATTCCTACCAGATGGCTATGGGTGTATTGGGTTGTGATGAATTCTTGCATAGAAACATAATCTCTCCATGTAGACTTGGAACAAGATTAATCTCACTTTCCCACACAGAACAAAAAAACAGTGCAGGTGCATGTTTTGAAGGAACTTTGTGGGAGATGTAAATGCTCAAATTTTGCATTAACTCGCCAGTTTTGCTGCTTGTTAAAACTAAGAATGGACAAAAATACATCAAATTACAGTATATCTTGTTGCAAATTAGAAGTGCTCCCACAACAAATATATCAACATGAATTAGAAAATTGTGACTGCAAGAAATGTTACCAAAATAGATGTATTTTATGTCTTTTAAAGAAATGGCTTGAGGCCTGGAGGCAAGATGACTGTTGAGGATCGTACTTTCAAGAATCTGTCCATTTTATGACCTGGAGGCTAAACAAATATTAAGTGCCGTGCATCCATGAATTTCTTTTTCTATCCATCTTCATTTGGGACAGCCCAGTTCATGGTTCAGTTTTTTTTTCTTTGCTTCTTGTATATTTTTTAAGGGATGCATCCAAAGGGAAATTCAAGGGATTTTTGCTGATAGAGTGAAGATGTGCATGAAGAGAAAGACCTTTTCTAGGTTGGTGACTGGACGAGTATTTTTGGTGCAGGAAGTATGACATTTAAACAGCTGGTGATTTGTTTTTTAAACAATTAGTCTGAACTGTACAGAGCACATGAGGGAGGCTGTTTTGAAACCTCTTTTTGCTATGTAATATTTGTTAAAATCTGAATTGAAATGGCTCATTTCTGATGGGTACTGTATCTGTGGTTTTGCTGGACCAGCAGAAGGACCAGCAGTAAATCATGATCCCGCTAAATCATGCTGCATGGGTATCATGTCATGGCCATGGAGTTTAAAACTGAGTTGTACAAATGATTAAACCATGAGTACAGGTTTCAAAACTTAGGTTATGGATTTCCACACCCTGACATACCCTGAAGTTTCCCCTTGCGGCTCCGTCCGTCTGCCTGTTCCTGTTCTCACAGCACGGAGCCGCCAGTGGAAACCAAAATTGGTTTTGGAAATGCTATTTCCTCTTTCTAGAAAATGTCAGGAGGTGTTTCGGTATTTATTTTCGTAAACAAATGCAACAAAAGATGTTTGTATTTAAAAAAACAATCATATTTTATAGACCTGTGAAAATGCATCCAAGTAATTAAGGTGGCTTTCTAGATCTGTGGTTGCAATTGTCTCATCTGCACACGGCATCCAAGGTCAGATAAATCAAGACCCTTTCATGCATTTTTTTTTACGCTATTCAAAATGTATCCAGCTGCTCCCGGTTATGGGAATCTCAGTGTTTAATGTACAGCGGGCTGCTATAGTCTTGCACAGCCCGTCTGCAAATCCCTGCGCCATTTTTGTGAATGGTGAGCAACCTGAGGCGCCCTCCAATCAAATTTTCCCCTCTCCACTTTCTGACAAGTGGAGGAGACATCCAGTGGCCCTCGTAATGAATTCCCACTAGCTCACTGTCTGCTCCTGGCAACACGCTCCCCATTTCTATTAGCCCTCCACTGAGTCAGAGGGAGAGGAGGAGTCAGGGACCAGGAGGAATGGAAGGAGAGAGAAAGAGAGACATGAAGAGGGAATTGAGTCAGAGGGAGAGATCTGGGAAAAGGAGGCAGGGGGAGTGAGAAAGTGAGATGAGGTGAGAAAGAGGCTCTCTGGATGTGTGTGTGTGTGTGTGTGTGTGGTGAGACAGAGCAGCAGCTTAAGGCCAGGTTAATGGTCCTCTTCTTTTTCCTGCATGGCTGTCCCCAGAAGGAGAGGAGAGGAGACCCTCCGCTCCCCACGAGACATAATACTCAATGGCGTGCAGCCCTGTCTGTTTGTCTGAGGAGCGGCGAACGTGCTGATACACACAAACACAGACACACACACATGCACCCGAACACCCCTCTCTCTCTCTAGCTCATTTTTCACTCTTTTTCTCTCCCACGCCCGTTCCCGACTGATAAGGACACTTTTTCTTTCCTCCCTCCCTGCCTTCCTCCCTGCTCCTTCTTTCGATGTAAATGAGGCTTAATTGGCTGGGAGTAGCAACTTGAAGTGGCCCCCGCATGTCACATCAGCAACTCTGAGAAAACCTTGAGGCTGACCCTGGGCTCGGTGACACACATACACACACACACCGACACACACACACACTGTTCAGCAAGCTGTTGCCTTTCCACCCTATTGTTAGCAAAGTTCTTTTTCCTGCAGTGTGTTTGTTTCTAATTAGACCGAGACAGCCTGCTCTGCCGCATGTGAACCACACACACACACACACACACACACACACACACACACACTCACACTCACACAAACAGGCTCTGGCCTGGGTCTAACCACAGTGTTTACCATTATCAGATGGGCCTGTAATCTGATAGCTCTGGTAGGAGAGGTGGAGGAGATGCAGGACGTGTGTGTGTGTGTGTGTGTGTGTGCGTGTGGTGGGGGGAGGAGGATCATGGGGATGGTGTATATGTGCATGTGTTTGGAGAGCCTGTAGGTTGGAGCGATACACACTGACACCGCGACAGAGAGGTTTACAGGTGAGTGTGTCATTTACATTGGTTTGACTGTGTGTGTATTTGCATGACAGTGCATGCATGTGTGTGTGTGTGTGTTGCAGGTGGGCGGTGGCTGTAATTGCTACCTCCCAGAGCCCCCTGGGTTGAACACATGATAAGTGCAGTAAAGTGGTGCTGCTGGTGCGGGTGGCGGGCCGCCGGCCTGCCTGTCGTCCTGCAGGCTGCCGGGGGTTTTCTGAGCCTTCATGCTCTCATTCAGATCTCCCACCAAACCCCTCTGGCTGCGCAGCTCTGGGTGTAAAATAAGCAGCTAATTGAAAGGCTCTAACTACTCTGCCGGCCCCTGCAGGGCCCAACATGGCTGCCCTGTCTTCTCTCCTCGCCTGTAGACACACAAACTTGTAGATTTCCATCTGAAACATACAGGAGTTATCTGATCTGCAAAGAAGTGTCCTAGTTACGATTCTTTATTTGGAACCAATTTTGTGCAAAAGGTTGTAAACACCACTTCAGATATTTACTGTGCATGTGCTATAAGATTATACATTATTTTTGTTACTATCCCACAGGACATGGACATTAGGTTCATTATTCTTCTTTTTATGTTTAAGGAACGTAGGTATATATTGATAATATGTAATGTTATGTATCTAATATTGTTAATGTCAATGCCAACTTTGATAATTGTCAGTAAAAAGTGTTCAGATAAGATAATATCTTTGGAAGCAGCTTGAACATAAACAGATATTATTTACTGTCTGTCTACTGTCAAATTCTGCATTTTTATTAATATATCACAAGTCTGAAAAACGTTTTTTTTATTTTTATGTTGAGAGAACACAGAAATCAGGGAACATAGAGTTTTCAGTTTGAAGGCCCTGCTAAGATATGTTAAGGGGCCTTAACTAATGCAACTCAATCACCCACAAATTTTAATTTAACATACAAGAAGAGGTTTCATGTATTTACATTTGATAAATTGTAATTCCAAACTTGCCCTTAAAGGACGTCTCCATCTGCCATTAAAATAACTGTTTTCAATCATACGGCCTTATGGAAGATCACTTGATACTTCCTTAAAATTTTGCCCAATCAAAGAACCTAACTAGAATGTGTCCTGTGTTTCCTGTCCTGTCCTGAGTGCTCATATTTCCTAAAGTGCTGCCGAACTAGAGCTACCGAACTAATAGAGACAGACCCATATTTTCACACACTTGTCGTGTGTAAGCGTGCAGCGACACAGCTTCCCTTTTTCCTTGCTTTCTCCATTGTAAACTGTTGGATGCCGGTGCACAGGCCCGAGCTCCGTCTCCTGACCCAGCCTCTCCTCTCCTCCCGCCGGGTCCCACAATGCAGCAGCAGTGCCAGGGGAAGTTTAGTTTGGGTTCACGCTCGGTGCATTGTGTTTCCAGCATGCCACATCCACAATGGCATGAAAGATGTCGCGCTGGGGCGAGGGGTGAGGGGAAAGGGAGAGGGAGGAAACCGAACCAGCTGGAGCGCGTCGGGCCGCACCGCTTTCCACTGCAAAGAGCAAAATATTTCACTTTTGTCCCGGGGCCTCGGTATCATAACAATAACAGCAAGAGCGCGGCTTTTGTCACAATGCCTTTTCCCCGATCCTGAGCAGCCTTGGCCGCCGCCGCCGCCTCCTCGCATTCACAGAGAGGTGTTGTTGTTGCCAGTTTTCACCGACCCATTCAGAGTGTGTCCGTTTTTTTTTTTTTTTTTGGCCTACGTCACCATGATTTAGAGTGTTCCTGCTATTTGGAGGAATAATGATGTGATAATATCGATGAGAAGCAGATGGGGGGCCAGATTCCAGCGCTGGAGACCAAGCTGGCACTGCCTCGGCGTAGACCGGTCACCGCGGCCAACCGGCCATGTCAGCACGGTCATAAATAAATCATACAATATGGCCTGCTAACAAAATGGCTGACGATAGCGTTCCGCCAGAGGAGGGTCAGCTTGTTTTTGAAGATATTTGCAACCAAAGTGACACCTGAAATACTTTTAATTTTACTTTTTTAGATACTTTCCTGTCTTTTGCATCTCTATCTATCTGCATTATCTTCTGTCCTCACACAAACTCCACCCGTCTGATGTACCAAGCATGTTGAAACAAACCTAATCAGTTTCCAAGTATTATTATTTGACCCAGTTCCCTTTAAATCTCCATCTTTACGAGGCCGAAGAAGACAGTTTGTTGTTGTTGAGGTTTGATTGATTTATGCTAATCATGGTGGAGCGTGTTATTATGGATGGGTGAGTCAGTTCACCAACCGCAGGCCTGCTCATGTCTCACAACATCTGCTGGTAACCGGTAAAGTCAGTTATGAGGAGCGCACGTGAGCTGAGGCAGTTACACACACACAGCACATATGTGTGTGTTCTCCAGGGTGCACAGAGTACCGAGTACAAGTACTGTTACTGCTACTCAAGTGGAAGTACTACCACTTTGTTGAATTTCACTTATGTAGAACAGTTACTCCCTTGATGCTTCTTTTGCTATTATCTAATCAAACAAGCTAACAAACTAGCAAGACAGCAACGAGGCCACTGGAAATCATCAATACTGCATCTGAAGGGAAGGGTTTTTAGATAATGTTTGCAAATATCTTTATAGTTATTTTTAAGGTAATGCAATGGACTGCAGCTTCTCTGTAGCTTGAATATTCATTTAACGCTGTTTTAACTATTTTCGTGCCTCCAACAGAACACAGACACACTCAGCTGCACTCAGAAACACACACATCTTTATATGCATCACATCCTCCACCTGTAGCTCCCAGATACCAAACCCTCTGGAGAAAACACGACTGAAAACAACACTGTGTGTGTGGCTGCAGTATTTGGATGTTCAACCTCAGAATCGACCAATCAGGGGCTCATATTAAAATATCAGGGTGCACCAGAGGAACCAGCTTCTTCCCTGTGGCACCCGCTCATCTGTGTGTGTGTGTGTGTGTGTTCGTGTGTGTCCCTAGAGTTATAACTTGAGAATTCCCCACGTCTGCTTGCTGATTGATGGGCAAGCAAGGGTGAGCTCCTCAGCAGCATCAGGAGG
>OMLF01043118.1:15647-30958 GCA_900302615.1 Holocentrus rufus | reverse complement strand
AGATGCGTGTCCGTTGCGTCTCCGTTGCGTGTCAGCTGCGTCCCAGATGCGGCTCGGCGCACTGCTCCGCAGCAGATACGCAGCAGGTCTATTTTCGACGGAAGCCGCATAAATTTCAACAGACTAGATCGAGCCAGACAGGAAATCGCACTGTGTATACAAAATAAAATGCGTAGAACATCCGGTCGAATTTTCAAAATAAAACACAATTTGCAGACCCCCGGAGTAAACATTCGGTCAGAGGTCAATAGTTGGTCATCGACAAGACATCATGGATTACGAGAGATTTATTTTGGAAGTGGAGAAGCACAGGATCATCTAAGATCCTTTTTATAAGGATAACATCAGAAACGAGAAGGCATGGGCCTCGATTACAGCAGTTTTTTTGGAGTGGATGGTGAGTATTATCAACTAATTAGCTACAACAACATGTGATAACGTGATTTTACGTAAACTTCAAAGTAAACAGCCATTAAGTAGTTATCCATCCTGTAAATCCGCTCAAAAGTTGTGAGACATTATTTGATGTAGTAATGAGTTATTCTATTTTGCACGGATGATTATGGCTATTTGCTATACATTTAATATGATTAACAACACGAACAACTGACGCACAGAAATCCCGAAATAATCACCAAAACAACAAAATCTGGGTTGCAAACAAAGCTGGCAGGCGACGATGCTCCGCATCCAAGACGCAGCCGGTGGAATTTGAAACTGTGCAGAGACGCAGTAAAGACGCAGCGCTCACGCAACGCAGCGGAGACGCAACGGAGACGCATCTGATGGAATTTAGGGGTAAGCCTGCCACTGGCCAACTATTTCAGTCGTAATTCTCCTCTCCTTCCATGTGCATGATACCGTTTCAAAGTCTCCATCGCTATGTGAAACAACAACCTCCGAGCTAGCAACCTACACGCTGTTTTGCAATGGTACCATGGGCTTTGCGCTGGCCCAAAACGACTGTGATTGGTTTAAATAAATGCAAACAAGCCAGAGCATTTTTTCCTCTATAGCAGAATGTTAATGGGCTCAACCAGACCTTTCTATAGCTTAGATAGATTATGCAAGACTAATTTTCCCCAAAACATTGGAGTATAATTCCTTTAAACACTCCTTGGGAAAAACACTCGGGGGTACAAGAAGCAATGCATTTTGTTTCCAGCAGCAATAACAGCAGTTTGTTCAGAATAAGCAGAAGAAGAACTGTTTAGTTGACATGTGCAGTGATAGCGACCATGGCTGAACAGACAAACAAAAGAGTGCCACCTACAGAAACTTCCATCAACAGAACATCCAAGGAAAAAGACGCGACAGTGCTGGACACTGTTTGATTGACAGGTGATCTCTGGGGAGCGCAGAGCCGAAACACCACAGTGATGAGAGCTCAGCGGCAAAGATGGAGAGACGACGAAAACAACAAGGAACTTGAGGTTTACCACTTTCACGCCGCTTGACCAATTACAATGTCATCACGGTCACAGAAATGTACAGTAACCATCCATGCATGCAAGGATACGCACAAGCATGCAAGCAGGCACACACAGCGATGCATGGTCAACTACAGTACACCCACACTGTACTACACACTAATACCTTGCCCTACACACACTCACACACACACACGTCACCCTTTAACCTCCCTTACTATCACAGTTTTTTTCAGCTGAGGACATCTGTCCATGAGCTGAAGTTTCACTCTATGCTCACGCTGTGATATGTGTACACACACACACACACACACACACACACAGACATACACACACCATATGCTCCTCTGCAATAGTGAATGTGTTATTACAGCCAACCAAGTTTCACCTCAGCACACTGAGTCAGCCTGTTGGGAACTGACTCAAATTAAGACAGAAAACATCTTGTCACAACAGCGTCGGCCTTAATCAGTGATCTGTGTTTGTGCGTGTGTGTGTGTGCGCGCGCACAGGGATATGGCAGATTTAAAATGGCCAACTTTGACAGTACTTGGAGGTCTAATTCTTGATTAGATGTGCTGTACATAACATTTTAACACACACACACAGACACACACACACACTCACACACACAAAACATTAGCTGATTTATTTTTGAACATTAATATACAATCAGTGTAAACAAATGAGACCATCATCCAGAAGATTGGAGGGTTCTGCAGGTCTGATCAAGCCAAAGTGGAGACTTTGTAAGACTTTGCTGCCTAGAATTGAATTCAAGACCAATTATAATAATTTTAAAAAATGAATAAAGAACTATTTCAGTACTATTTCACGCATTTAAAGGCCATGTGAGTACTATGGCAAAGATCTGAGGTGATTGTAGCCTTGGTCTGCTATTCACCAAGAGTTACCAAATTGGTTCTCCAGCACAGCAACCTTGTGCTTGTCCTTGTGTGTGAGACAGAGAGAGAGAGAGAGAGAGAGAGAGAGAGAGAGAGTCTTGCTCAGCTGAGTTTTGATGTCATTTAGCTTCTGTGATCCAATTCAGTTGTGTGTTTGTTTGTTTGTAAGCTTGATGTTTTTTTCTTCTTCTTCTTAGTTTCTAGCGCAGAGATGTTTTTATAAGCCCCCTGGAGATCTTTTTTTTTATATATATCTCACCTGAACAATTTGTATTTGTTTTCTCCGCTTTGTGTTTTAGCAGTTCTTATACATGCAAATAAATAAATCCTCAAGTCAATTCCCTCTCTGCTTTTCGTGCTCCTTCTTTGCCTCCCCTAATCTCTCTCTCTCTGTCTGTCAGTCTGTCACACACACACAAACACACACACAAACACACACGCACACACACAACTCTCCTTTTGTTGTTATATTTGTGAAGGCGTTCTATTAATATTCAGGCTTCTGACACTTGCATATCAGATTCAATGACTTTTCATCATTAGGTGGAATTGGAGAAGTGAAAATTGACATGTTTTGGGGTAAGATGTGACTTTGCTTGGTTAAACAACGCAGCGTCAGTTCAAGTTAAACAACAGACAGAGGCCTCATGTTTTACTAATGGATCTTGTCAAGTCAAGAAATCCTGGTGCAATCCTTCATTTTGAAATCGCTGCTCCAGCGACACAAATCTCCATCAAAGGATTTTCTTCAGGACGCTGGTCCAGACAGCTGAGGAATACTGATGGATGTGGATATTTTCAGAGCTTTCAATGCCATCGATTCATTAAAAAAAACTTAAAGGCCTTACTCCATGTTTATCAAATCCACAAAACCCTGCAATGTGTATACTCATTTAGAAAACTGTGACCCTAATCCTCAGCACTCACTACTTGTCTTACCTGACATAGATCTGATTTTTAAATTGTATTTCTCCTAATTCACCCCCTTTAAAGATGATCCTTTATCCTAATGAGATCTGGTCCCCAGAATCCTGGTAAAAACCTGAAAACATGCCCAACAAACATCACTACTCACACATTTCAGTCACGTATTGACACCTTATGTAACAGCATTCTATACAGTCTATATAATTACCCATTGATTGGACAGCTGATGTGACCTTTTTACTATTAATAGGTTTTTGCTGCATGATCTCAACACAGACAGTGTTCAGTTGGTGAAATGAGCACTTTCCTTTTTTGGCCGTTGTCCTGCACATCATCAAGAGCTCACTGACACAAAAATAATGAACTTGTCAGTGCAATCTGTTAGGAACACAAATGTGTTAGGAACACATTTACACACACAGATATACATACACACCCAGAAAATAGATCTTCAATTTAGTTCCAAGCTCTTGTTGATGAAATTTCATGGACATTTTATTACATTATATACCTCATCTAAACAGTCTAAGACCTAACACTATAACTAAATATCTTCTCCCTCTGGGGACCATTCATAAAAATATACTGGTCCTCCTGTTTGCAGCTTCCAACCCATTTTGGGTTCCGACCCCCAGCACAAGAAACTGATTGTGGACCAGTGGCCAGAGAGCTTCCTATGATTGGCTGGGAGCGTTGCGTTGCCGTGGGAGACCCCTGCTGGCTGGGTAACGGAACAACAACTGGAAACCCTGTAGCCAGGGATGGAGAGAGAGAGAGAGAAAGATAGATAGATAAATAACAGAGAGAGAGAGAGAGAGAGAGAGAGAGAGAGAGAGAGAGAGAACCCCCCAGCCATATGCTGTTCTCTGTTTTGGCCAAGCAAGCAACATAACTGACCTCCACACAACGCGGGCCACTGCTAATGCTGTTATTGATGAACACACACACACACACATACACATACACACACACACAGCGAGAGAGAGAGAGCGAGAGATCACCAATTTTATTAGTGTTATCAGTGTCACTGCTCAGTGAACAACTGGAATCACTCATGCATGCAAACAGAATAACACACACACACACACACACACAGCTGTTACCTACTATTGTCTCTACACACAGTGGCTCGGTATTCACCCTGCAGAGGCATTGCAAAAGAAATGGTAATGCTGCTGCCAGTATCTCTCAAACTAAAACAGTGGTGTGAAACGCTTTGAACGCAGCCTTTTTGCCTGATGCTAAATGAGATACGCTCCTTATGCCTTTAACTCTGTCATGTGGCTGCACTTTGCTCATATTTACAACCTACAATGAAAGTAAGGATTCCACATAAGGAGAACTTCCCATTATTATGCCAGGGCTCATAGTGTGACGAATACACTAGTCTTGTAAATAAAGATCCTGCAATAATATGTGTGTACTAATAGTCGTACTAGTTTGATTTTACTGAAAGGTAGTTGCAAATGCAAATGTTCTGCATTACATTATTTGTCAATGAGTTTAGAAAAAACTAGAGTTCATTTTGATAATAGCATTGATTGATCAAAGGTAATGAATATTGGATGAACACAGTTACCCAAGAATAAGATGAAAATGCAAAATAGCCAAACATGTCCTCCAGTTGCCATTCTTTATTAAGAAATGACAAATTAAAATGCTGCTTTGTTGACATCTTCATGCAAAGATTGAAGTCTTCATGGTCTTTCTCCTTCTCTGGATTGAACGCCATGAGCGCAACATGAACACATGCGTTCATAGCTGTAAAGCGCATGTGAATTGTTAAGCATATCATCATACTTTGCTGACATGAATTACCATTCACATCCAGCTGTGACAGTTTGATTGTGGAGCAGATTATGACAGGAATTAATGTCATATCAGAGGTGTGACCAGGTGAAATCCATAACTTCAATCTGGAAAAGGTAAACACCACCATGTGTTTCTGAGGTTGGGCGTCTGAACTAGGCCATACATCATCTATCTGTAGACTGATATTTAGTTATTTCATAATGTGCTGTAATTGGCTTTTTTTGTTCCACCGTCTACCAAGCTGTCTCGTCCATTTCAGTTAGTATTTGCCTTTTGACAAGAACTACATAACACGATTGGACTTTCTGCATCCAGCCAGTGGTTGTATGTGTTGGTGAAGAGAGCAATAACTATAGCAACAGCATTAGTGACAGCAAGTGAGCAGCAATTTCCAGTTGAGACAACATCACAAAGCAATGTTGTGCCCCTGACTCGAAACACAGCATGTCTTGTGAATGCGCTGCAGTTTGGACTACTGAGACTACTGCCAGTGGAGAAATTATCTGCCTCTTCTACGGTGGATTTTTCCTTATGAATATCAAACATCAGTGCAAAATGTGTCCAGAAAGAAGGCCTTACTTCCTGGTAAACATCAGGCTTTGACAACAAATCCTGATGTTTGCTGTTGATATTTTAGATTCATTTTTTATCTCCACTGTTGCTGGGGAATATCTCAACATGACTTCGTCTTGTTGCACCCAGAAATGAAAGCTACACCAATAGATGCTTTAAAATTGTTGGCTAGGGCGGATTTTTTCTTAAAGACATACTTGGAATATAGCACTGTCTGAATGACATTGACCTAGGACAGAGATTAAGTAGATTTCCTTAACTTTGAAAATACTGCAGAGGGAACTTGAGAGGGAAACACTAAAACCAAAGGCCCCACCCCTTTAAGATAAAACCTCCCAGCAGACACTCTTAAATTTAAAAGAGGAGGCAAATAAACCCTTCACTCAATGAGTAGATCCTCATCTTCATTATAAAGTAGCCCTTGTTTAACGATACATCTCTGTCTCCAAACAACAAACAAGAAGCAGCTAAAAATACGATCGACATCATGAATTATACATATTTTCCACAGATCCTCTGGGTGAGTTACGGTGGATGCAACGCAGCGAGCGGCTTCACCACACGGCATAATTACAGAGGTTACAAGAGCGCTGATAAACACTGTGCGAAGACAAATTAAAACTCGGCTGGTTTAGGCGAACCTCCCCAGCCCACAAAGGAATTCAAGCCGCTCAATGACAGAGGTAGTTACGTGGTGACAGAGCAGTGTGCAAACAAGCACATTCAAGAATGGAAGTAACAGACTGAGGCACTTCAGTGTTGGACAATCGTAAGACAAGTGCACTGGTTAAACTGCTGCGTTTTATCAGAAAAAATCCATCAGGGCATTTGTTTGGGTTGAGGGCATATTTACATCGGTTCGATAACCTGGTGTGGCAGGGTGGCCTTGCAGTTGGTAACCAGGCAAGGCGGCAGGTTCAATTCCATGAGTTGCCTTCGCTGTTATTTCAGTTTATTTCAATGGTTTAGTTAAGGCAGATGTGGAACTATGAGGCTCACATTTTGAATACAGTCTGCTTTTTAGCACTCCTCTGCGAATTGAAAGTCGAACATTTCTAAATGCAAAAATAGTCCTTGAAACACGTGCTATCCAGCACTTGAGCAGAACTATAAAACTCTTGCTTTGTTATCCAAAGGAGCACTCATGCATTCACTCCCTTAGTTTCATTATTCCCCTCTAGAGCAAGCACAGAGATCACTAACTTTCTTTTGGTAATTTCGATATTATTCCCGTTGTTTCTTCAAGAAAGCTAGCTAACACATTTTAAATAGCTTGCAAGCTGCTGTCAGACTTTTTTTTTTTTTGCTTTTTTGTTGCATAGCCACAAGAATTATGTAATGCTCTTAGCAGCCTATGATCCCTCTGTTCCTAGCAAAGCGGTATATCTGATCAGGGCCTCCGGCCCTGAAGCCATGCTAGCTCAAGAAGCACTGATCTGACGCTGAACTTGTGTTCTGACCCCTCCAAACGCCTTAGGATTTGTACTACTTTGCACAGCATTAAAAAATACAAATGTAACTTCGAATGAAATGCATTTATATTTTTCTCATTTGGCTGACACTCTCACTCTCAGAGCGACTTACAATGAGTATATTTGCTAAAACTACAGCCACGGCACAACAGACCATTAAGGTTTCAAAAACGTTAGTTCTTCATGATTTCAACATACAGAAATGTGGTTTGAACCTAACATGATATATAGGCAATGTCAGGAGCCAATGAGGATGAGTAATTTTGCTCTCAGCAAGCATTAGAAACTGGGACAAAATCCGTGTAAAGGATACAGTGGGCCAGAGGGGGGAAAAAAAGATGGACTTAAGTTGGTCACACATGTTGGCAAAATTGGATATCCCTGCTGTCTTAACTGTACAGTGGGACAGTACATTATTCAATTTAAGACTTCCTACTCATTGCAGATCCGGTGATCTCCATTACCATTTGTGGTGGACAGTGATATATTGCTTGATATTTTGGCTCCATAAGCTTTCAAAGCTGAACACCTACATCTCAAGCTCACAGCTTCTGTGCTACAGTATTTCATATTCAAAACATTAAAAAGCATAGAGTTTCTGCCCCAAATACACAACAAAACTGTCAGTTTTTTGTTTTTTTTTAGTAAAGAAATCTGCCATTGAGCTGAGATAATTTCACTTATTTGCAATGTAGTTTCACTATTTTCAAAAAGGATGATGCTACTCGAACCAAATCTCTTGAAACAAGTTGGTTTGCATTGGGAAAAAAATGGAAATTGGAAAATGGAAATTTTAAGGTTCAATACTAGATTATGTGACTCAATAAAATCAGTATTTTCTGAGCTGCACTTGTGGTGGCAGTGTGAGCATATTCCACTGCCATCTATGTCCTATGTTTGCACAACAGTTGTATTGCAACTACATAAGTTTAGTATGCATAGATGGAAGGAAAAACTTGACCATACAGACATTTAGCCCATAGTACAAAGGCTTAGCCTCACCACAGCAAGCACCGACCATCCCTGAGCACTACTTGCACACTGGCTAGTTACTGTAGCACCATACATAATACATCAGTCTGACTTTGAAGGGCTTTTCTCTGAAGAAATGACATCACTGAAGAAATCTCTTATGGAAGGCAGCATCAAAGAAGCATATCAACACTCCTCTCAGCTTCGCCTTAGACCGTGGCTAAAGCAAGACTCCATTCATGATAAAAGCAGCATCAAATAGCACTGCAGACTGTGGACAGGGCAGCTTGATACGAGTTAGGATGGCATGAGAATCGATATTCCCTCATTTTAAATGTAAATGATGTGCTTGGGCTGGACAAGAAAATCCAAATCCACCCATCGGCAACGCATGAGTAGAAGCAGAGCAGAGACTTTTTGTTGTTTTTGTTGTCTAACTTCATACAATAACCTGCTCTTAATACATCAATGACAAGAAATAAGATATTATGACTATTCCCTTCTTCTAGCAGTGTGTGAAAAATACATTCTGAATGGAAACCAATGTCAAAATTCTGAATTAAAAATAGAGGCTATTCCTACAATTAAAATAAATCCCATGACTGTCAATCAGCTGAATGTATGAGGTCTAACTGTAGATAGCTGAACAGAAAACAGAACCTTTAGCTCTTTTCTTTAGCCAGATAGTGACTCCTGACTTGTACACCATCACCTGTTCCCTGGTCTTTCTATTGACAGTAATGAAAAAGCAAGCAGTGGTTGAAGCTGAATTTGACAAGAGCATTCCGAAAATTGCAATACAACTGTCAACCTGCTAATTGTGCCTATCTGTAATAGCTAACTTCAGCTTCAATGTCATCTTATCCTGTAGCTATTTAGCGATGCAGTTAGCACAATGTTTTGCTGCTCCCCCCTCCTCCTATGTGCAGTCAAGGAGAAAGTTTAAAGCAATGGTAAAATAAAGAAGGTAGAAATTGATCAGAGTATTCCTAAACTGTATATTATTTTTGTCAGTCAGCTGCCAACGTTAATATTTCCTTAGCGACTCTCTCCTCACCTGCACAGCATGGTCAATGGCCTGCTGTTCCCAGCTCTTAAACAGTCCAGAGAAAGATTAAAAATAAAAATAAAAAATGTTAGAATGTGAAGTAGCATCTGTAAGACCATCCTCTACATAGGCTACACGTTAGCTAGAAAGCTGGTAAGTTGGCTATAGTTAGCCTGGTGAATGCAGACTAGCCCAACCTATTGTAAAACACATCTTAACTATCAAACCCAATGCAGTATAATTCCATTTGCTTCTCTTGCTTTGAGGAAATGACCATCTGCTGCCTTTTTGTTGGCTTTCTGACCATTTAACTGCCTTTTTCCGTTAATAAGGGCTCACTTATTTCCACTAGAGAGAACTATGCCTATTTGGCTTGGATTGGTAAAGTTGACAGGGATGGATTTCCATTTTGGCAAAGCTACAGAGACAAATCTCCCACGTCCGCCATGTTCACTCCACATTTGCATGAGACCTCCCAGTGTGTTCCATTCCAGCTGCTGTGGTCAGACATGATCAGTTGTGGGAAATCTTCTTGACACACAGAAACTGATATGTTTTACATGTTGGGAAAACAAGAGAGAGCGTTACATCCAATCTGCGGACTATTTTTGATTGTAGTAGGTGCAGTGTAACATGGCAGATTCAGCTCCGCCTTCAGAAGTCCAGAAAAAAGAATTTGTGCTTTGGAAAGTCTCCAAGCAGAGAAGAAGTAGCACAGTAAAACAAGAATATATACCAGCATTGCCTTTCTGCTGAAACAGAAAGGCAACGTGTGGATGCATGCCAATATGCAGAGTCGGCTTCTTTTTAATTGACACTGACATTTTTAATTGATCACGACACCACTAAATTAACAGGGATAGTTATTTTTGGAATTACAGGCAAAACACTGAATATTTACCATGCAGAGCTACAGGTGACAACAAAACTACAAAACTCAGAGTGCAGCTTTACAATTCATGACCTAACATAACGAAATTTCACAATGAAAAAAATAACCTTTTTTTTTCATACACTATTTTACACCTGGGATGCTGGGTGAACACAATAAACTGCAATCAACTATCTGATAGGACAGAAAACCAGCAGTATATACCTACCACAGCAGCCAGATATGAGATAGTAGGTAAACACAGGTGTTACTAATAGCATTAATGAAGGTTCAGTTCCATTTAGGTCTAACAAAGCCAGGCTCCTGCTACTGTTCATGCTGGCTCAATGGAAAGACTCTGCTACACTTCAATGGAACAGAACCTTTATAGTGTCATGTCAAAATGAATGCTGTGAAAAAGGTCTATACTCTGGGTTGGATTGAAAACCATAGGTTGCTTTGCGTTCAAAAAAGATGACAGAGAAGTTGTGAAGTCACAAGTAGGTCTGTCAATATGCATTGCACTTTGCTCTATTTAGGTCAGTTTTCCACAGTGCTATTCACTTCAGTCTTTAAATGGAAGATTTCTTTCTTTTTCTTTTATCCCCTCTCTCTCTTTGTCTTTATCCTTATTCCCTGTAAACATTAGGTCTCTATTTGTGAACATTCTGGCTCTCAAAGCCAGAAACCGGAGAGGGGAGTTTGTTATGCCCACTTATCTGTACATTGCACCGATGCACACCTCCACGGGAAATGAACCGGGTAAGTTGAAAATACTCAAGCTGATTTTCTAGAGATCATTTTATTACAAAATCAAGTACAAAAACAAAGAGATTTCTGGGATGTAAAACTTTACATGTATGGTTTCATAGTTGTTCTGATGTTCACTGGCAAAGTGGCAGGCCTGGTCTACTGTGATATAACAGCCCAGATGAGAGTCTTACAGGATCACTCCTGTTATTTCCGTGTGATGTTCAGATGGTTCTCTGGTCTGATAGTTAGTGACATGTTATGTAACTCTTGGTCACTTTGCCTTAAATCATCTCAATAACACATTGCTTTGTGTCAAATGCTGATGACTTCCCCCCAGATATTCATTCATCCGGTCACAGTTGCCCCTATGACCCCTATTAATTTATCATTAGCGGCTGCTAATTATTGCTGGTGCTTCTCACCTAGTTCATGAGCTACTGGCATTTGAACATGATATAAAACAGCAGAAATGATACTTTAAGCATGCATGTCCACCAAAAACCTTTCCCTGCTTTCCACTTAGCATTACTTTCAATGGCAAGGACACCCGGCAGCGCTGAGACGTGCGACTGTTTGTATCAGTTGGAGCAAAACAGTGCTGTGCTACAGATGGGTTTTGAATGGTCACAAAGCAACGACAAAAAGTCAAGACCAGCACTTCCCCTGAGCATCTGTTCAGCACTGCTAGCTAAAAAAAACAAGAGACGCGGCGGCCAGCGGATGCAGGGTCTCATTTCTCCAGCTTCTCACTTTCAGAGGGAGCCGTGCGCGTTCGTGAATATGGACCGGGCTGTCCGATAGCATAAGCGTGACATATGTGCATTCTTAAAAATTGGGTGCTATTCCTCTTTAGTGAATGAAAAAATGATGCCGAGCCTGCCCTGGAGTGTGTGGTGGTGTGGTCGTGCTCTCTCTCTCTCTCCCTCTCCCTCTCTCGTTCTTGCAGTGCTATAAATAGTGGGGAGTGCTGCTGTCTCTCATATTTCATGTGTCAGTGGCTCCCACAGTTACTGGTGAAGAATGTTCACCGCGTACATACAGCCTCTCCTCGCCTCCTTCTGCACTTGTTTCCTCTCCTATACACTCCCCCTTTCACTCTCCTTTCCTGTCTTATATTATCCCCTCCTTATCCTCTCTCTTCTTCTCTAATTCTCTCTTTCCACCCCTTTCCTATTTACCTATTCTATACTCTCCTTTCAAAGTTTCTCTCTCTCTCCTCTCTTTTCTTAACCTCCTTCTGCTCTTTTCTTCTCCTAAACTCTCCTCTCCCACTTTCTGCTTTCCTCTCCTTGTTCCCTCTCCTCCTGTCTCATCCCCTCTCTTTTCCTCTCCTCCCCTCCTCTTTCGATGCCTCGCTCTAAAAGGCCAGGCCTAACCCACATGTTTAGAGTGGCGAGGGACTTGATCCTCATATGTAGGCCAATAACCAGGGGGCGACTTAAGTGGCAAAGAAAGGGATCGCATCCTCTGTCATGACACGCAAGCTCCTTATTTTACAGGAGGGAAAAAAAACATAACACTGACTTACCTTCTATTGTCCGTCTGTTTATTCTGAATAAAGGAATCACTGCCACTAACCACACCCGAAATAGCACACAGCATTAACATGAAATTGCAAAGCTTAGGGCAGCACTCAACCTCAGGTGTTGGATGCAATCATGGTTTCAAGTACTTGAAGGCCTGCAAATGTGGCATGGCTCCTTCTGCATGTATATATTTTGACAGAAGTGATTCCTATTGATGCAATATATGCTAACTCGTGTGCTAGAAAGTCTTGAGATATGCAGATGTTGTACCTTACAACAGCTGGTAAAGCTCAGTACATTCTATCCACATATCCAGGCCTATAACATGAAGGTATAACCCTGCAGATAGAGATAAATCCACATTATCGTGGTCAAATTTGCCATCAATGGGATTGTTTAGCCTAAAGGACTATTTTTTGGGAGTTTGGCCCATTGGTCTCTTCACCTAATATGTGACAAGAGGCAAGTGGAACCAAAATCATCTCTGGATAGCTGTCTGGTGTGCATGCAAACACTAGCATACAGCGTGTAATTATCCTAAAAGTGAAAAAATGCAAACTTGTTGCAGCTCTAAGGCTGGATGATTAACTCATTTTAATAACATGTTTTATTTGATGGGACTGCATTGAGGGGATTGTTAAATTGACATATAATGCACTCTTTGAAAGTTAGCAAGACAGCTATACAATTTTTGTGTTTTTTTTTTATTTGTGATAGACTTCAGTAATGGTGAACCCGTACACAAATGTAATATATATATATATATATCCCCCATATTCCATATACTGTCATATACTGATATATATGTCCAGCCCAAACATATATATATATATATATCCACAGGATGTATGTATACAATAATACATCACCTTATATTTAACATATATGGCAATATCATTCTTGTTAACATATAATACCATATACAAATTCATTATGTAGGTATTTATAATTTTGCTATCAGTGGGTTTTTCCATATATGTTGTAAACCTATATCTTCAAATATCCAGAGGACATGTGTATGTGATAATACATCACCATATATGTAGCATATGACAATGTCACTCTTGATATATAATACATATACATATATGTACATATATTACATTTGCATATGGGAAGACTGGTAAGAAATAGCATCCCAACTTTGTATAAAAGGTTCGTCTTTATACTTTGGATAGTGTTGGGAACACAGTCTTATTTTGCAGCAGCAGCCTAGAGGAGAGCGCTAATAAGGATGCCTGGCCCTATCTCATATATTGGAACACATGGAGTGCAGTATGTTAGCCAGCTGAGCAAAAATCTCTGAGGGATTTGACCCTCAGCCAATAAACTGTGAAGTCTCCTCATGTCTCAGTCAGACACAATGCTTAGTCATCAGCATGGTGCTCAGCTCAACTTGACAAATCCTCATTAGCTGAAGTAAAAAAAGGTCTAAGAGAAGACATTTCCTTTGAGCTTTGTTCAGAAGCTCATTGTGTCTTCTAGGCCTCCCTGTATGAAGGCTTTGTGCAGCATTTTCAGTCAACAACTGGTATGTACTGTAGCCGTTTTGCCTAACTAGGTCTGGCAATAAAAGCCTGAGACGGCTGAGTTCCACATAGCTGACAGAGTATCCGATAGCTGATCCACACCAGTAATAAAAACCACAGGCATCTTTGATTCCATTCCATTTCCATCTCGTTCCATTTCCCAAGTGTGAATGCTCCGTTTGCTTTCCGACATCAAAGCTGATTAAAATACCTCAATCTTTGTGTTTCCCAGATGAATTGACAAAAAAACAACACTCGCTCAGTGTTGTATTAAAACAGTTGAGTCTATATTCTACAGCGACAGCAAAACCATTCTAATGAGTTTCCAAAGGCATAGGCATGTGATGTAGCCGTAAATAAAAATGTGGCTAAACTATGACCTCCAATCAAGGATAATGATAAGACAAACAACCACCAATTTAAAACAAATCTCCTATAATTTCAGAAGAGATTTGCTTCCCCTCAAAACATGCTACCTTTATGTAGTTTGAAAATGAGCACGATGATGTACACTATGAGATCAGTCTAAAAAAAGCGGGTAAACTCTGTTCTACAAAGGAAGTGGTTGGTGAGTGGGATTACCCTCCATTACATCCCTAATCCCAGCAAGGTTGATTGATTTTGGATTTCCTTTCACTGAATCCCAATAATCCAGACCATGGCACAAACAGGGTTCCCACGGGTGTGGCCTTGTTGGTATGATGTAATCTGATGGGCGAAGACAGATAAGTGTCCCCTTCATTCACCCTACTCATTTGTCTCTAAATATATGATTATGTGAACTTTGCAGCCAATCGGATGCTTTAACGGCCATTTTGACATCTTGCATGACAAATTCCCTGGAAAAAAATGAGAATCTCTGGCATCACAGCAATATTTCCAGTACAATAGGTTTTTCACTATTTATACTAGATGTAAGGTCATTTTGTGCGAGGACAATAAAGTGGGGAAAGCAATCTTATTAATTGCATGGGCTGTTTGGTCAGTCAACAAATCCAATGACTTATACCTCATTAAAGCAGAACAGGTCCTGATGTTTTCAAAGCCATGATGTCATCCTCTATTGTGGTGACAAAATGTGGTTAAAAGTTGACTCAGCTGTTAAGCTTAATGGACACACAGCCCAGATGTGCCCCCCTTCCCCCACCCCCTCACTCTCTCTCACACACACACACACACACAATGATATACTTTCTTCTAGACATGTATATTACTGGCGCAAATTACCGCCTTATTTCTGGGCAGGTATGAAAAATGTATGCATCCTCAGAAGTACAGTGATGGCAAATGGCAATAAGTCTTAGCGGTGAACTATACATGCCGGGGCTGGGGCACCAAATCTTTCGTTTGCACCCCTGTTTGATCGGGGACTCCAAACTGCTGAGCGAGCCTTTAAGATAAAGAGGAGATTAGTGGCTGTCAAGGCGCTGTGTGAATGTGAGCACAGTGAATGAAGAGGCATTAGAACCAGACAATAGCTGAACTCCACTGAC
>OMLF01043118.1:0-15402 GCA_900302615.1 Holocentrus rufus | reverse complement strand
CACCCCGATAATTTAGAGCAGTCCCCTTTTTGCATTTCAACCTGTTCATATTGTAGTTGTTGTGATTTATTCGCGAATGTAGCTCCTGTCCCCGGCAGGCCACCGTAGGTGATTCGTGGGAGCCGGTGACTGGGTGATTCTTTCCGCTGCATTTTGGGAGAAAAATGGAACGGTTTTGGATCGAGTAGGCAGCCTGAAGCAGGAGAAAATGTTGGCACCGTGCAGCCAGCAGTAGACGAAAATGCTGATCCCGTACAAGCCACTGCATCAACAACAAAAAAATAAAACGGCCAATATGGTGTAAAATTCAACAATTGAGGGGTGGAAGATGGACCGGTTGGGGGCAGAGAGGGGGACATTGTGCCTTTCTGTACGGTCTCCTGCCAGTTTCCAGCAATGAGGAAAAAGTTGTAACAAATCTCAGTTGAACAAATTGAGTTTACTTGCCAATATGAAATGCAAATGTATTACTTTGTATAAAATCAATGTCAAAATGACCAAAAGGCCACTAAACATTAGCTCATGGGGGCAAAAAATAACATCCTTGGGAAAAAAAGCTAATTTCTTACCCAGATGATAATTTTCTCTTTTTTTCCCTGTCTCTGTGAAAAAAATCCATATGATTTTATCCTCAGCCAGGTCCCAACAGGTCCCGTGAAAAAAAAAGCAAAGCGCAGTGAGAATTGTTCCCATCAAGGTGATAAGTGATGAATGGGTGTTCCACCACCACAATCTGTAATTTTCAACTTCACAAAAGCACTGCAGGACATAATGACTTTCTCACAGGAGAATTATGGCTAAGCAGCTCATTTGTATTACATAAGGCCCACTTACACATGCGGGTTCACAAATGCTTAAAGGCATGTGTGAACAAAGAGCAGCTGTCAGGCTAGAGCCAATCTTCCAACGCCCACCCGGTCGCGCGCACACATATGCAAAAAGGCAAGGGCGCACAAAGTCACACACCTACACCTGAGCATACAAACTACAAGAGCCACCCGCTCGTCCTGTGAAATAGACTGACCAGGCGATTCTGGCTAAAAGCTCTGATCTCATTCATTTCACAGGTTAAATCCACTTGAGTCATAAAGGGGTGATGCACATGAAAGGTAAGAAGCTGGGTAAAGGAGGATTTTGAAAACCTTAAGACAACTAAGACACTCAACATTTAGATAGTCCTAATATTAGCATGATCGCCTTGTAATTCCAACGGCCTACATTTATCTCCTATCTTTGAAACCTAATCTCAGTGCCCTAACTTTAATGTGAAACACAGTTAGCAACACTCAGTGGAGGACTTGCATAAAAATTAGGCATTGATGTATTGTGCATATGCATGTGTTGTGTCATATTGCATGTATTACAACATATCACGTTCTGATTGCAATGATTATAATGCACTCTTAATATTCACTTAACGTGCTCATGATGCCTAATGAGAAGACATCATGGAAAGTCCTACCAACTCCTACACCTGCTTTAAAATGTCAAATGCCATCAGTATATTTGCACTGGGGGTGGTCTAGAGCTGTGCAATACAGTATGTCAATATTAAATTGATATTGTGATGAGGCTAGATATCATCTGCAATTTTGGATTTTGTAATATTGTGATATGGCATAAGTGTTGTCTTTTCTAGTTTTAAAGGCTGCATCACAGTAAAGGGACTTATATGATACTGTTCTAGCTCTTCTGTTATTTGCCTCCCTGCTTGTGTGAATATTTCATAAAAGCATCAATGATTATTCTTACAATATTGTCACTATACTATTTGATTTTGTGCATATCGCCATAAGTGGTAAGTGGTGTGTGTGTGAACACAAGACCACTTGTGTGCACACACACATGCACACTTGCAAATATGAGGGAGAACACTCCTCCTTCTGACACCACAGCCACCCACTCACCCTCTCTCTCACACACATTTACACACACTCAGAGCTAATTGGGAGTCGCCTCTTCCTGACCTCACCTCACGCACAAAAAAAAAAAAAAAAAAGAGCTGTCGCCGTGACAGCGGAGTCCTGCTCGTTATCCCTAACAAGGGTCAAGTCAAGACCGCACCTGGCTGACATCACAGCAAAGCAGAGTCCCCGTTGCCACGGCAACCACAACTTGGCAACCGTGACTTGGCAACCGTGACTTGGCAACGTCCCACTCCACAGGGCATTGATTGGGCGAGCGGCGCAGTGAGAGGTGGATTAGGAGGAGTACTATTGTCTCCCTCGGTGCAGAAGGACACACACTGGGCTGAGCATTGCCAGACAGCGAGAAGATGGTGGGTCGGCATGGCACTCACTGAAATTACGACAGCAACCTTGGTCTGAACTTGAATTGATGCAGAGATGAAAGGTGTCTTTCATTCATTTATTAATTATTCATTTGGTAATCTGATTCCAGATAATACTGCGGTGTTCTTTTGGCTCCACAGGTTGAAGTATGTTCCATATATTCCATGTATTTAGATAGATAGATACATACATACATACATAGATACATAGATAGATACATAATCCTCTGTTTTGTCTGTATTGGGATTTGAAGTAACTGTGATTCTTTGTTTTGATAAATAGAAAAATAAAACTCTCGAACTGCAACTGTAATGCTCTTTCTCAGTGATATGTACCTGAAACAAAATGTGTCAATATTGCAAAGTTGCTGGTATTCTAGAGTAATTAATTGTGTGAGCTAAAATAATGTGTTTGCCCCAATGTGTTTGTGGGCTGAAACCATTTTCTAACGTCTTTCCTCCCACTGTCCAGTTGAATACTATCTTACAAAGTGTAAAGGTCACAAATCTGTTGCGGTTGTCACGTGAAAGTCTTCTCAAAAATGTCACATTTTTCAGGAACTAAGAAAAACAGTCTTGTTTTCAGCTCAACACCCATATATTTTACCCAGTGTGGCTTTGAACTGGTTTCATAAGCTCAATCATCATAGAATTTGTTCGATCTGTAGAAAACCATGTGTTCTTCAACATGAAAATGGCCAAAATTGGACTTGCAATGATAGTTGTGGCATGTGGGTCTATTCATTTCCCCACGCACCTTCCCTTGAAACAGCCAAACCCCGCCCACTAGCATGACGGACATTACTATCACATGATGAATGCCACTGCTTCAGTATGACTGAGGGAAAACACCCATTTTTTGGGGTTACTAAAATGACCCAATAGAGCACTCCAAGATGCTGCGGGACATATATCTGCTTGCATTTGCACTCAAGTGTCCCTTTAATGCACAACCACATGGAAGCCATCATAAATACATTTCAAAAGGAGCCATTTTTCATCCGCAAAGTGCTCACTCCAACATAGTGTGAAATGAACAAAACTCAAGTGACAGAACGGTGCGCCCAGCAAACAACCATTACCCTCTCCACAGCTACCACTCTCCTCCCCTGTCCTCTCAGGGCAGAGGAGAGAAGAGGAAACCACTCCAGCACCTAAGGAAGGGGAGCAAAGTGCGGCTGTTATTTACCGTCATCCATTATTGAATGAGCTGGACCCAAGAGTGGTAGTTTTCAGAGAGAGGAAATGGTTGTTGGTCATTTTGTCACTTCAGTTTTGTCACTGTATGTCGGTAAACACAATCCATACACCAGCCATGCTGAAATCCCATCAGCAGCAACATTTACCTGCACACTCAAGTAACCCACTTTTGAGTCAACACATGTAAATGCCATAACCCGTACTCATGAGAGAGATGTCTGATGTCTACAGTCTTACAGACTGCTCATCCTGTGAACGGGACACCCCAGGTGGTCTAGGACATCCTGTTTAAGGAATACTCCAACGTTTTGGGTAAAATACCCTTTTTCCAACTTACCCAGACTGAGACAAGATGTTCAATACGATTTTCACCTCTGTACGTCTACCTGTTCAGATCATATAGGTAGCATTTCATGTTAGCTTAGCATAAAGACTTGAAGTCTACAAGAGTCATTAGCCTAGCTCCATCAAAGTGAAAAAATAAACCTTGTGTATTTGAAATATATATCTTGGATTTTTTTTTAAAGAGTCGTTTTTGGAGAACAGCTGAAAATGTCTTTTGCAGTTATCTTATTTTACCCAAAACGTTGGAGTATTCCTTTAACTAGCTTAGTTATGTCAACATGGGGACTCAACATACTCAGCATAAGGGTTCATGTAAACAGCTTAACCTGAATGAGACCTTAACTGAGCTGTGGCCGATAGCCGGGTTACTGCCATGCATGTAAACGTAGGCGGTGTTGTCGGTGCCTTGTCCTTCTTCTCTCCTCTCCTACTGTGTCTCTGCTCAAACCGGTTCGAGGAATAAATAAGTTGTTGACCAGGCTACCTATCTTCCCAATCTACTCACTGGGAGCTGAGCGAGAGAAAGAGAATGGTCAAGGCAAGCTGTGATATGAATCAGATGGTGCCATGATTGGAGTATAATGACCTGGTAACACAGAGTCTCAATCTCTCTCTCCCCTTCACTCTCTCTCTCTTTCTGCATCTCTCGGAACAAGCTTATCAACATAGATTATCAAGTTAGGACAATGGCTGGCTGATTCAAATAGGCAGTGAAATGGCTTCAGCACAAAGTGTTTAGGAAGCGTCAGACAGACTGGTCGAGACTAAAAAATGACATGGTTGCCTGGACTCAAAGGAGCCAGGGGTTCTGCTTTTACCTCACATGGGAAAGTATGTATTGTAAAGATTATGAATGAAAAGTTCAAATAAAACGTCACAAAATGTAATTGTGTACACTGATACAGTGCAATACTTAGTAACTTTGTCACAAAAACTGCTATGCAGTTACACTATATCACAATTACTCTTATCATTAGTTGTAGTGGTCGTAGTACTACTGGTAGTAGCAGCTGAAATAGTAGTCAGTAATAACAGTAGTAGTTGCAGTAATACTAGTAATAGTAGTAGTAGTGGTAGTAGCAGTAAAAGTAGTAGCTATAGTAGCAGTAGCACTAATAGTACAGAGTTTCTGTGGGTCTTAAAAAAGTCTTGAAAATCTAATTTCAAATTGAAGACTTGTAAAGGTCATTTTCAGAGATTGCCCTTGAAAAGGTCTTGAATTTATTTTGAATTCCACCATCTCACGGCCTCAGTAGAGGGCAGAAGTTCAGAGATCCGACTGACTAGACTAGTGTCTCTTTTTTCTTTTTTAACTGTGCAACAGGTCTTGAAATTGTTTAGTCTTGAAAAAGTTTTGAATTTGGTATCAGGAAAAGAGTAGAAACCCTGTACAAGTAATAGTAGTAATACTAGCAGTAGCAGTAATAGTAGTAGTAGTGGTAGTAGTAGCAGCAGCAGTAGTAGCAGCAGTATGAGTAGTAAGTAAGTATTTTTTATTGGTATACTAGCAGCAGTAATAGCAGTAATAGTAGTAAAAGTAATAGCAGCAGCAGCAGTAGTAGTAGTAGCAGCAGCAGTAGTTGAATTTTGGTCCTTGACAGTGAACATGTTTAAAGTTATTGAACATTATTATTATTATTATCATCATCATCATCATCATCATTATCATTATTGTTTGGTAAATTACTATTACTATGGACTATTATTACTATGTTACTATAATTACTACTATTACTATTATTTTTATGATGGTTATGATGATACTATTACTATTATATTATTATATAGTAGTAGTAGTATCATTATAACCATCATCAACAAGAATTTCCCCATAAAGCATATATACTACATGCTATGATATAAAAAAATATATGCATAATATAGACAATGATGGGGGAATGGTGATAGCGAGGTGAGTCTGGTGGATCAATACATCCAAATTACTTGTATTAGTTCCCATTCAATGGCTCAGGCTGAAAGATACAAATGAAAACCCATGACTGACATTTGTTTTTGCAGAAATCAAAACAAAAACTGTCATTTTCAATCCAGGACTTGCACAGAACCTGGTAATACGTGTCTCAGCTCTGTCTTCGTGAGAGGTTATTAAAAGTTTGTCCACATCACATGCATCATCTTCCTAATATAAAAACTTAATGAGGCTTGTAGAGGCTGCAGCAAAGGAGGAGAACCTTTGGCGAAGGATGATAACACACTCTTAACACTTTCTTCAGCCGTGGTGAAGCGCATCACTTTTCAGACTTTTCACCGGGGATGTAGCCATAGGGTCACTCCACCAGCCAGCATGAATCAGCTGTAATTAGGCTGAGAGATGGGGATACTATACTATACACAAGAGTAGGACAAGAACATACTCTGTATACTTCTGGCTTCCAGTAATACTACACTGTGTATTACAGGAACACAGCCACATTTGGGAAAATAAGCTCTTTGATCAACTAAATGTTGTGTGACGAGAGCACTGGTGGCAGCTTCACCTGTGTGTTCAGTGATTAGCGCTTCAACGTTGCCTCTGAAATGTTGCAAATCTAGCTTGTACCAGCTGGTAAACACAAGGTGTGCTTAAGTGTTAGCAAAGAGCTTACCGTTGAAGTATATATTTTTTTAATACTGAGGCCTGAAAAGCATCGACATCTCCTTGGGATCAGTGCAGCTGGAGGGGTCGCGAGACAATTACTCACTCAGCAATTACTCTATGAGACAAATTCAGTCCTTGTGTGCTGATCTTCCTCTGTTAGGCTGACCTGATATTTCAATAACAGCAGCTCTGGATCACATGAACGATGAATTTCTACCATTTCACAACTGCCCTGTCCTCTTTTTATTGGATCTACTGTTAATTGGGAGCTATGGGATTCTCCTTTGGCCCAATGGCAGATTGCAGGGTTCACCCATGGGAGATAGGGGTCAAAAACTGAGAGAAAATGATGCTTCAGCTCTCCACTATGTGCCTTATTGAAAGCGAACCCATCACCACCACTAACAGGGATAAGCAACCCACTTTAACCCTGCCATGCCATTCAATTCTTTTTGTGTTTTTCCTACTAAAACCTAGTGAAAACCTCCTGGTATATAAGATTATAAATACAACATACATGCAAAAATATGACAGCCGATAAGAGACAAGTGGCCTGGTATATATAAAATTAAATTAAAGGTCGTTTCCAGTCAGAAATGAACCTGTCTGCAGGCCAAATCAAAAGCATCGCCTCAGCTCCCCCCATGTCCATCACATTAAATTTATTATTAGGCCGTGTGGCTGCTTCATCTGGAGAGTGAGCTATGATCTACAGCATTATGGCCCTTCACAGAAAAGACAGGAATTAACTTTAAATGAGGCGTCAGTCATTAACTACCACGCAACCCACAGTGACTGGGGAAATGACTATTAGGGGTAATTCAGTGGACATGAGCAGGCCCCAATTTTTGCCAGGTCACAGACCAGAAATCCAGAGACAATTAAGACGGGCAAACAACATTATGATGCACTCTCCTGCAATGTCCACGCTTGCCACTGAAACGCACAGTAATCGTGGCAATGTGATGAATGGGGTTAATTTCTCTCCACGGGGAGGAATAATAGCCTTGAGCTGATCAGAAACAGACTGCGATGGGATTTTTCAGTGATCGACATGGACCAATTCGGCGCACGTTGGCCGTCCATAGGCCCGTCTGTGAAGTACAGACAGCAAGGTGCTCTTCATTTCATTCACATGCAAAACACTGATGGGCTGAGAGAAATAAGTATTTTGATCGCGCCGTCCGTCCGCTCGCCCGAGCATCGCCCTGCAAAGACTGCACAAAGACGGTGCAGCCTCTCCCGATGAGCCGCTGTCCACCATCATAATCTTATAAATATCGTTGAAATTTAGGTCAATCGTAAAGTAATACGGTTTTCGCATCACCCCCCCTCCTCCTCCTCCTCCAACCCCCCTCACATCCCGGCCTTTGGATGGATGGCGAATCTAGCTGTAATGGGGGTTTCCTTTTTCAGTCCACAATCAATGCAAGCGCACCACAGCCCTTTAGCGCATCATCATAAAAACACACACAATCCACAGCTCTTCCTGTGAATATAAAACTAAATAAAATTGAATTGAACATCTGGCAGAGACACAACGCACTTGGAATAGAATTACAACGCGGTTGACAGCCAGCCATATTCCCAGCAGGCTGTCAAATTCTGCCAATTTTTTCTATACGTTTTGCATAGAAGAGATAGGTTAGACAAGCAGAAAAGAGCAAACTGGAATGACATTGCGTCTGCTTACTGTAAAATAAATTCCCTCGGGAGATGGAGAGCCTCTTTTTCCTCTTTACTCCCCTCCTTTCCGACGTGCGAATTTCCCGAAATTCAGACCATGTAAAACAGGTAGTCAGTCATTCCACCTCCAGAATATTTTGTCCTGCACGGAGGAAATAAAAAAGGCGGCCAGCATCCGAAAGGAAGCAGACAGCTGTAGGGAGGAAATCAGGAAGGAGCGGCCGGGCCAGAGCACTGCGCACAGGAGAAGGCAGGGAAAACGGCAGAGGTGCTCTCTCTCTCTCTCTCTCTCTCTCTCTCTCTCTCTCTCTAATAGTTCACAATACAACATCCCCCCATCCCTGCCAGACGGACTGACAGACAGCTTGGGTACCAGTGGCAGCAGCGACACCCACCGGTGATGAGAGGGATTCCCTGGTATGAGGGGTGATTGATGCCATAGGGAAGCAGCAGCTGGAGGCATAAAATGCTTGGAATTTCAATTAATAGGGAAACTGAGTAAATAAAAAATAAATAAATCAAAAAAAATAAAAACATGTTATGTTTGTGAAAGGGTTATGTAAGGTGTGTGTGTGTGTGGTGTGTAGAAAATGGGCTAAAACACACAAAAAACACCTGTATGGTCCTTTATGCTGAATATTATTTTTTACCATAATGTACACTTCCGAAAAAGGATTATAATCGACATATTTCGCAATTGTCAAACTGTTACAATTCAGTTCATGAATTGCAGTAGATATTGTAAGCTGTGCACTTTAGTTAATTTTCATTTGAAAGCCAATATCACCATTGTCTAAATCTTTTTCAAATAACTCTTCTCAGATATAGAACAAAAAGTGTGACTCCTTAGATTGCAACATATTACAGTGTCTTGATGTAGTTTGCCTCTACTGTTACCATTACTTCAGGTCAGCATTACAATTCTAAACTAGCCAATGTAATGAGGAACAGCTGATGATGTCAGCAGTAGTTAGGATATGGAAAATGCAGAGAAAGCGGGAAAAATAAAATTTTACAATTACCAAAGAAAACTTCTTTGAGTTCTTGCTATATGCTATCAAATTGACTTTTACTTGACACACTGTGCTACCACTACAACCCAGAATAAGCATACGTCCCTTAAAATACATTCAAAACAATGGCAACCTTGTTGAATTCTCGTGATGCTCTTCCCCCCTCTCTGTGGCATCAACCACCCCTCATACAATTGGCACCTACCAAGAGATCTTTCCTAACATCCCCAACATGGAATTTTGTTGCCTTTAAAGGCTTTAAACTTTTTCCAAATTCAAAAGTCATAGATACAACGTCTTGTGCATTCCAGGGCTTTTGGTCAGAACAATCCAAACCCTCTAACAAAAGTAAGACTTTTTTGTTTTAGTTTATAAATCAAGAGGCACCAAGCTACTTTGTATTGGGCAAAATCTGTATCATGGATTTAATTATTGATTTAATTAATTCATTAAGAACTAAAATGACCCATAACAAAAAGTTACCCAGTCAGTGACAATAGAAATATGTAGATGGATTATTTGCACAATACCAAACAAAATACAATATTATAAAATAGATTTTTTTTTCATTACTTGTTGACATAGCTTCCATACTGGCCAATCCATAAACATCACATCTTGACAACTCACTACCATTTCACTGGGTCACTCATATTTGCTCATCTCAAAATTATATTACTAACTACACTTGAAGGCGGTATTCCTGATAGAGAAGCAACTTCTTCTGGTGTTTCTAATGTGCAGTGAAATACAGTATATTCCCATTACAGCAGTTAATGGGAATGTTGAGGGAGGTCACAGGTCAGGGTCAGATACAGAGCAGCGGCCCTGGAACTGGAAGGGATTTAATGTCTTCCTCAAGGGCAGCTAAGCAGGGTGGTGCCGACACAGACTTGAACTTGGATCCCCTGATTAAAAGAGGATCGTCTTACTCACTGTGCTACCCTGCTGTCCAACAGATTTATACTGCAGGTAAAATAGTCTGGGGTTATAAATTGGGCCATAATGGTTTTTAGCAAACTAAATATCAGAATGCTCTATTGGTGCCTACATTTGTGAGTCTTCGATTTATGCATGAATAACTTACCTACTTAGACATCACCGTGCCAGGTGGCACAAAAGGTCTCCACAAAGTTCCACTGTCTATTCCTGTCCCGGGCTGTTTCAGATGCCTCCCCCAATTGCTGAATTTGATTTGCATACAAATGAGAACACAAACTCATGTGTATGTGCTCATGCTTCTGTGTATACATACACATGCACACATATCCAAACTCAGGGCCAAGAGTTTACGACAGGGAGTTAGGAAAACAAAAAGATATTAATAAAGTTTGTAACCTAGCTGAGCTGAACTGGTTTAGCTTTCTCTTTGTTTCTCCATCTCTCTCTCTTTGTCTCTTTGTAGCATTCCTTTGTTCAGTCAACTGTAAGCTATTTCCAAATGCCACAGTCAATGGCATCAATTGCAAACTAAATCCTGCACACATTGTTCTTGCATGAACTGCTTGCTTCATTGCACAAATGAAATGTCTTTAGATGTTCAGATTATCCACAGATCATAGCCAAAATGTCATACAAAAGAAGTAGTGGCACTTTGTTGATGTCATACCTTAAAATATCACTGTATATTATTGAGCACATCTCTATTCATATGCTACTTCCACTGGTAAATATTATATTATCTAGTAATGAGAACAGCTAACAACATCTGTATGTTTAGAAACAATTATCCAGACATACAGCATATCACTGTGGTTTTGCCATTTTCATGCCTTCACTTCAATTAAAGGATTACATGGGTTGAGAAATTCCACAATGCCCTGGCCTTATAAAAGCCTTTCAAAACCACAGGATAACTCAAAAAATGCATAGCGGTCAAGCTGAATAGACATTTTTCTCAATTCTTGAAAAGCTGACATTTTGGGAAAACAAGATTTTCAAGCAAGGATATATCGCCTATATCTGTAAGTCTGTTTATGGGAAATGTTTATATTGCACAATGCACACAGTTATAATGTTTATAATGCACGCCTGGAAACATTAGTATGCATATACATTTCCTTCTAATAATGTAAATAGCTATTAAGACACATTAGCAAATTAGTGAATCCAATGTGATGTGAATCCAATGCTGACAATATACATTGTGCAAACTCTGCTTATATGCTGTAAAACATAACTCCATAATCTGCATGTTAACCAAAATCTGCAAAGGTACAGTATAGTCATGTATCTCTAGTATATTAGTATTCATATTATCTTTGGTACTTTCTATTCTTATCCATAGGCTATGCTCTGCTGCTGCGATGACCTGACATCTCCACGGTGATCATTAAAGTTTCATCTGATCTGATCTAAAAATTTAGGTCCCCTTAAGCAAGGCACTCGGCCGCTCACTAGCCATCAGTAGGAGACTGCGGTGGTACTGGGCAGCTCCTTGCAAATGAGAACGTCTGCTTTTGAATTTGAAGTAGTATGCTGCAGGGAAAAGAAGTACTCATTTAAACCTGAGTTAACACACAAAAGCACAAAGGGAGTAAAATCAACCCACGTGTATTAACTGCATAAACAGTAGTGGGTGGTAATCAAACAGCGCGGTGATTATACAGCGGTAAGTAAAGGTGAGGTGGGTCACTTCTCTGCATATAGTGCTTTGTCTGGGTTGAAATGGGCAAAAAAAAAAAAAAATCAAACACAGCTCAGTGATACCATGTGAGCTGGTGCAATACACACCCACACACCCCCACCCCCAAACTGCCCACTACACACACACACACAAGAAGGTAATCCTCAGCTGATCTGGCAGCCTCCCAGACGCTGAGGCCCCCCCCTAGAGAGAAAGAGCAAGAAAGAGAGTGAGAGGAGGCAGTAGATTAAATTAGTAAAGTCTAGACCCAAGGAGTTTATCAATTCATTTACCATCTATCTATCTATCTATCTATCTATCTATCTATCTATCTATTTGTCTATCTATCTATCTACTCCCCTCTCTCTGCCCAGTCTCTCCCTTGCACTCTTTCTCTCTTTATTTTTTCGTGACCTTGAAGAAGAGATTAGAGAAGGAGAGGCTAGGGATTAGACTGTCTCATATAACGCACATGCATACTGCCTTCATCCATCCTTTCATCTATTCATCCACCCATCCCGCCATCCATGATCTATCCATCCAGTCCATTAATCTGTCAGTCCGTCCATAGGTAGAGTGTCACTTGAGGAGGTGGGAATGGAGGTAACGTCACTCGTGATTTGATCTGAATCCTTCTCTGATTTGTGGCAGCATCGCAGATTTATCTCTGGCTCCTGGCTTTGTGCCCTCATTTCTTTCTCTACTACCTACTAGTGTAGTGCTGGAAGACAATCACTTTTTGCTTTGCTATGAGCCACCTGAGGGCTTCAGCATGAATAAAATCAGTGACACACTGCAGTCAGACTTAACCGTGGCCTAGCTGAAGGGATGAAAGGGATACCATTAATAGTATCTCCAAATTTTGTCTTGATAATAACACTTTGGAGATGCTATTCCACCATTAAAATACTCCATTACTTTAATAGTTGTACTGGTGTGCTCAACATTTTCATATTATGTGTATGTGTTTTTGAAGATACTTTCATTGTTATTTTTATCCACAGAAATGAATTTTGTAGTGATTCGTGACATCTGATGATCAAACTGTAAGGACAGATGCTTTCAGGTTCACATATTTTCTCCAGGACTTTTCTTGATCCCATTTTGGCCATCATTATGTGTTTATACTGTGACACACCACAGTTTGTCATGCTCCATATTGTCCATTTCAAGCATGGAATGCACACTCAGTGAGGTGCAGATTTATAAAAGTAGCTGAATTGTGCTCAAATCCATGTAAAAGCAAAAACAAACAAGTCGCACAACTCTTCCTCTTCCTCTACAGAAGAAGAGTTGTGTAACTTGTCGGCGATGACTTTCTTTTATCATTCATTCATGACCATGACATTCATGATGCTGAAAGGGCAGCAGGCTAGCTAGCTTAATTATTTAGTTATGCCAGTATGACTAATTTAGGCTAACTAACTTAGTTTAGCTTTTTCACTGAACTTCAGTCCAATACTCATAAAAACTCTTTTTATTAGAATCAACTATTTTGACTAGAGTTCTTTCTTTGCCATTGAAGTTCTCGAGTTTGCTAACCTGCACCTATTTTTTGGCTCCTTCCATCGAGGTTGAAATCTATAGGATTCTGATTCCTTCAGAAGCTCTGCCTTGAGGAAATCTTTGTCTAACTAAAAGTCCAATGCGGCCTATAGCATAATAGCGATAAAAACGCTTCAGGATAGAGCTAACAAATGTTTAGTGAATAAAACATGACATTGCCTTCTATGTGGTTTGAACCACATGTCCTATTCTGTAAAAACAGCTTGTAAAGAAACTTCTTGCTCTGAGGGTTGACCTTCAACTAAAAATCAAAGAAATAGGAGGACGGCTCTGGGCAGACAGAATCTTTCTCAGCCGGAAAGTGATGACTGTAATGTTTATTGAAGATACTGTAGGGAGAAGCTGCTGGGTTCTATCGATCCACTCTGAACTGACACAAACCATCCATCCGCTTGGAAAGGTAAGCATAGGTACTATATATGAAAACATAAAGTGGTCTGCTCTCAGTTTGTCTTCTATTTGACTTTTCTTTGTGGCATGAACACCAGACTTCCTCAATGTGCAGACTAAAATCTTTAGCTGTTTTTATAATGATGTCATATAATGATGGCAGGTTGTTATTATAATTGCCATAACTCAGAATCAAAAGGTACATATGTCTATTCAATTTAAATGGAATCAAGATCTAAATACCACCCATACCACCCAGAGACTATTTCATTTAATTTGTCACCTGTCTGTATATGCCTATCTTTACATAAAAGCATATGATTAGGAGATTATACAACCACCTGCTATTAGTCATTGTTATCTATCTATCTATCCATCCATCCACACACACACACACACACATACAAACATACATACATACATACAGTATATATTGAGAGTGAAGGCGAATTAGTCATTCCTGACTGTCAAAGAGCACTTGAAAGTGTTCTTTTTCTGTTGCCTTTTGAAGTTGCGGTGATATTTCCTGCAGTCTCAGAAGTCTTTTTTTGACCACTTCAGAGAACACATTGAAGTCACTCCACTATTTTCATACAAGGGAAGTGAGAGCATTACAAATAAGGTGGCTCAGACACGTACAGCCCTCCTCAGCCCTTTTTCCAGCCTTACAGATAGCAAAACTGAACCCCTTGTCATGTCATAGTTGAGGATACAAGTTTCATACATGGATGGCCAAGAGGTTGTTTTTGTTTGTTTGTTTTTTCTTGCAGAATAATTTTGTACCAATATGTACACAGTTTATCATCATAATATGGAATGAGGTTTGTTGGAAAAGGCACATGACGTCTTAAGATTGAGATTAGGCGCAATGATGTGATTTCACTTATGACATGACAGTTTCGACAACAGTGCCACCATGTAGCCAGTCAAGGGTGCACGAGCACTGAAAAGATAAGTCAGGTGACAGGGAAGGAGATTCTGTAGTAAATCTCGACAGAGAGAGGCATGCTGACAGTATACTCTTGATAAACCAACGTAAAGTGTCTTAGTAAGGTGTTGGGTCACCACAAGAACAGATTCACTGCTCCTTGGCATAGATTCTACAAGTCTCTGGAACATCACTTTTGATGATGGTGGGGCAGAGTGCTGTCTAACATGTCAGTCCAAAATCTCCCATAGATGTTCAAAAGGTTTGTGATCTGATGACTGTGAAGTCATTGCATATCATATATGTCGCTTGTTACAGTTCTTTGATAGTCTGGTATCAAATACACCCCACACAGAGTCCAGTGGCAGAGGAACAATTTATTTACATAACATCAAGGCAGTGGCAAATAGGTAAAGTCTCAAAGTCTTAGTTTAAAACAAAGGAGGGCAGTCCCACTTCTTTTGGGGCTGATACCCGAGCCTCAATGTTCATCTGGGCCTTGAAGTCCACGCGGCGCGGTCCAGCTGATGGTGACCAGCCCTGAGCTCCTGGGGGCAATGGCTCTGTCGGTGCTGGAGGACGCTTCTTAGGAGGGAGAGCCCTCCCTACCTTGGCTCCAGCCTTTTATGCTGTCCTCCTCCAATCAGATGGCTCCCTGCATAAGGGGATGTTATTGAGAGCACCTGTGTGCCACAACAAGCAATTTAAAACAAGTGAAAGGCACACTGCACACCATGCTGAAGAGCAAAAAACCCACTA